>NGKG01000003.1:485037-514596 GCA_002162505.1 Myriosclerotinia scirpicola
CCCTCCTCCCCAAACCCCGCACTAACCACCCCACCCCACCACAGGGCAAAGCCAAAAAGAAGGCCTGGCAAGAAAAGGTCGACTCGGGCATCACCTCCGACGAAGCCAAGGAAAAATACGTTGCCAAGATCGCCGAGTTGAAGGAAAAGTGCGGTTATGATGCTAATAAGGTTCCCGAGGCTGTGGGAGGAAATTAGGTCGAGCTTATGGGAGAGCACAATTTCCATGACCAGGAAAATTCTCGACCAAATAGATTTTCCGCGGACGAATGAATGGGGAAGAAAAATGATCAAAAATGAAAATCCAAATAAATTACTGGGAATATGAGGGATATGAGGGATGCAGAAATGAGAAATGAGATTACATGGTGGAGGTTTTAGCTTGAGAGCGAGCGTCTGAATATGCATAGATGAGCTGGTTGAGTGGAATAAAGATACACCTGTGCTGCGTCGAAATGCTTTGTTCGTTTGTGTGTTACTTTTTTCTTCTCCTTCTGGCGATGAAATACCCCTTTACATCTTTGACTCTGGCGAAGGATTTCAAATCACACATTGACGATTATCTCACCAAGAATACTTGGGATAATACATAACAGATCACCTCCGATTCCACGAATCTTTTCAGTAAATTTGACTGCATAACTAATTAACTTCTTGTAGCAATGGACTGCGAGCTTTGAGACTCTAAATCTCACTTCCATCTACACAGTACCTAGGTATATTCATAAGTGGATTCAACGCTTGCGTTCAGTGCTATGCGTTGCGTTGCGGTGCGGTGCGGTGCATTTCGTTTGAGTAAGCTAAAGGGGTTCAGAAAAATTCATCTTACCGGGAAATTCTAGAATCGGGTTTGAAAAATGGATTTTGAAAGCTCGAGTAAAAAAGTAGAGAAGCCCCCTCCTCCCAATTCATCTACTCTGACCTGCACCATCCTTGTATTTCCGAAGACTTCTCACTCTCCCTCAATCCTAATTTTTCCATGTGTTACCCAACCAGTCGGGCTCAGCGTAGGAAGCTGTTGCGCACCATGGGATATCTTCTTTGCTGTAGTGGATGATGGGTAAATCGTAGGGCATTCTGGCTCCCACCGATATCTCCTCCTGATCTTCTTCTGTTTTCTTTCCTTCGTTGGCTTTCCAATTCTTATTATCACCATCTGTAGTTTCCCCATCCGTAGTTTCCCCATCTGTAGTTTCCCCATCCTTATCCCCCCCATCCACCTCCCCATCACCAGCTCCAGAACCAGATATAAAAGAAGGCACATCACTCCCAAAAGTAGGCACCATCTTCGCCCCCTCCCCCCATAAACCAGGCCAAACCAAAACTCCAATTTCATAACTACAAATCCTTACTTCGCCCGCCGCATTCAAAGTTTCTCCCCATGCTTGTTTTGAGAGGTTGGCCGAGGTGACGAGCATCCAGTCTATGGATTTGGATGGGTTAGCTTGGTCGCTGAAGCGGATGTATGTTTTTATGTGGGGGGCTGCGCGGTTGCGGAGAGCGGAGAGGGGTTTTAATTCGGGGTTTGGGGATGTTCCAGGGGCATCCCAATAACATAACATTGGTTTTAGGTATGCCAATTGTTTTCCTTGAGCTGGTGTTAGGATTTTGGTATGGATTGCGTTGCCTGATGCATAGCCATTGATACTATTTCTAATCTCATCAGCTGTTGGGAAAATAATTTTGAAGTTTGGTCTTGAGGTTATCCGGGTTTTAGATGTGCTGAGTGCTTTGAAAAATGTTTGGTTTAACCATTTATCCGTTGGGCCTAGAGAGGCGATGGAAGAGATTTGAACTACGATATCTGGCTGGGTTTTGCCAACAGGTACGGATTTGAGTACGTTCTTGAGACCTGCCCAGCCCCAAGCTGTCTTCGATGTGTCGATTTCTATATCCTGCCTTCCTGGAACGCTGGCGACAAGAGCTGCTCGAATTTCTGAGAAATCGTATGTGAGGAGTTGTTCGATGAGTGGTTTGCAAATAATTCTTTTGGTGTCATAAGCACGTAGGTAATTGAGTAGATCCAATTTGAACTTTGATCCCGAGCCTATATGAGTGGACTCGACTGGATTTGACTTTTCTGGGTTAAGAAGAGGTAAAAGTGGAGATTTCCACATAGCTTGGGTCATGTTGGCCCAGTCAAATGGGATCATATTTGCTGTATGAATGATGACTTGTGCTGTGGAATCATGTCGAAGAAGAATAAGCATCTATGAATGTCAGTAAATATGGGTTTGCCTGTAGGAGCTCAAGTTTACCTTGGAATGGTGGGTACCAAACATCTCAGGCATGTAAGCCGTCAGAAGATTGATATTGGGATACTTTAAAGCTTGCTCCTAACATTTGTTAGCGGAATTCAGTGTTGTAGCCCGATATAATGTTCGAGGAGTCAGATTCACGGTATCAACCCTATAGGCCGTGAATTTCGTCCTCTAGGACTTAGTCTTTAACTTAAAATTAAGAGAAAAAGACGAGGAGAAATAAACGAGTAGTAGATAGAAAGGAGAGAACGAGTTGACAAATGATTGACCTACCATAAGGTTGAGACGAGATTGATCTTCCCGCTTCCAAAAGCCATGAACCACGTTGACTTTGACAAGATGCCGTACATCTTCATCAAATTGCTCCATCAGGAAGTCAAGATCGTGAAGGTAGTTAAACTCCCAGCATTCTGATATTAGAGGGTCACCCAAGATATCCTTCAATGACACAGCATCCACATTTGATGAAGCAGGGAGATTTCGAATAGAAGTAAGCTGAAATGGTGACTTCACCACTTTCTGCTTTGGATTTTCCACCGCCGTATTTTTTTTGTCCACAGCCATCTGTGTGGGACATTCCACCTTCTCTAGATCTTCAACCTGTTGATTAGAACTTTCCTTCCGAAGCCTTCGAAGTGGAGGCGGTGATATTGGTTTTCCCATCCCTTTCCGTGGGTTGTTCCCGTTAGCATCATTATTAGTACTATTATTGTCAACTTTACGCCTCTTTTGAGCACGTTCAGGTTCATTCGAGTTTTGGCTGCGATCTTGCACAAGATCCATGGCTGTTGATGATTGGTCTATTTGAGACCTCCTTTGTTCCATGGAAATCACAAGATTGAAGTTTGGTGACGACTTAAGTCATTTCTTCGGAAGACCGATCACCTATCTCCGGAGTTCACAGTATTAATCCTACTTTGTGAGTTCACTCCAGTACCGGTACCATTGAAGTGATAGGCGGAAGGAAAGGAGCCCATACATACCTAGAGGTCACGTGGGTATCATACAGAATTACAGGGATCACTTATTAGCGAGTAACGCTAATGGTGCGCAACTGTGTTCCATCATTTCGTACCTATGAAGTAAAGTAAATGAAAGAGTCGAGATCCTTCTTCATAACTTCACTCTTTTCATCCACCGTAACCACGATTTCTCAAGACGATTCTTGGGTATAAGATATCTATGCGATATTGCGACGGTCACATATCTAATTGATCGAGGACAACGAGTTCTTCCTCATACCTTCGTTGGCGGATTCGCCGCTACCCGCATTAATCTTCCATTTTCAGGGTGCAGATAAGCCCCTAACTTCTCTTCAATATGCGTCTTCTTCCAATTTCATTACTATCCACCGTCTTCGCCTCTGTGGTATTGGCACAATCTGGGGAACAGAAATTAGAGAATACTTCGCCTGATTTACCTGGTGATGGTGATACCGCGGACGAAGCCGCCGATGTACCAAAACCAACTGTATTCAATGGAGTTGAAGTACCTCCACTCCCTGAAATAGATGGGGAATCTTTTAATAAAACAGTTGCGGATGGGTATTGGTTTGTTAAACATCACTCGTGAGGATTTATCCGTTCATCTTCTCGTAGAGATCATTGTGCTCATTATAATTTAGACCTTACTGCCCGCATTGCATACACATCGCGCCAACATGGCAAACACTTTACGAATTCTATTATACTTCGAAACCGACTAAGGCGACGGCTGATGAGAGCGCATTAACATCACTAAACAATTTCACGGCTTACTATAATTATCATTTCGGTTCTCTTGATTGTATCGCTTTTGGGACTGCCTGTACAGATCACGGCGTTACATCATTCCCAACATTTATATTATATAAGGATGGCCAGGAATCAAAACGATTTGTTGGACCTAAGGACATGCAAAAATTGGGTGCTTTTATCGAGGAAAATCTTGAATCAATTCGACCAGGGTCTAGACCAGTTGGTGGACCAGCTTTCCCAGAAGAACGTGCGACACAAAGTCCGGACTACAAGCCTGTAGCAAAAGAGTCTGAAAAGAAAACCGAGAAGCCTGCGGAGAAAGCGTCAGAGAAGCCATCAGAGAAATCCACCGAAAAGTCAACCGAAGGCTCAGCACAGAAACCAGAGAAGGCTGCAGAGAAAGCCGCAGATATTGTTGTGCCAGAAAAGGATGCTGTTAAGGATGTCAAGGATACCGTTAAAGATGCCGTCAAGGAAATGAAACCCGACTCTGCTAAAATTACTACCAAACCCCTCAAAGCCACAGCAATCGAAAAGAAACCCTCAAAACCTACTCAAACTGCAAACCCACTTGGTACATCCGTATCGCTTACAGCAGAGAGCTTTCAGAACTTGGTTACTATGTCCCAGGATCCTTGGTTTATCAAATTTTACGCTCCGTGGTGTCATCACTGTCAAGCTATGGCCCCTAACTGGGCTCAATTGGCAAAGGAAATGAAAGGAAAACTTAACATAGGAGAGGTTAATTGCGAGGCAGAATCTAGATTATGTAAGGATGTTCATGTGCGAGGATATCCAACTATTCATTTCTTCCGTGGTGGAGAACGCGTCGAATACGAAGGCCTTAGAGGGCTAGGTGACTTTGTTACTTTCGCCAACAAGGCAGTTGATATTGGGGATGGTGTTAGAGATATCGATGCTGCCGGATTTAAGGAATTGGAAGAGAAAGAAGATGTCATCTTCATTTACTTCTACGATCATGCTACCACAAGCGAAGATTTCGCAGCATTGGAAAGATTGACTTTGAGTTTGATTGGCCACGCCAAACTTGTCAAAACTAACAGCGCTGCTCTTGCTGATAAGTTCAAGATCACAACATGGCCTCGTCTATTGGTGTCTCGAGATAGCAGACCAACCTATTATACTGCGCTTGCACCTCAGGATATGCGCGATTTCAGACAAGTTCTTCACTGGATGCAATCTGTCTGGTTACCTGTTGTACCTGAACTTACGGCTTCGAACTCTCGCGAAATCATGGATGGTAAAATTGTTGTCCTAGCAATTCTTTCTCGAGACCGTGAAGCCGACTTCGTTATGGCAAAGAAGGAATTAAAGCAAGCTGCATTAGAATGGATGGATAAACAAATCATTAACTTTCAACGTGAACGTCAGGAATTGAGAGATGCAAAACAACTCCGATTGGAAGAAGCCGAGGATCGAAATGATCAAAGAGCTTTAAGAGCTGCTAAGAGTATTCGAATTAACATGGATAAATCCGATCAAAAGGAGGTTGGATTCGCTTGGGTTGATGGAGTTTTCTGGGAAAGATGGATAAGAAGTACTTATGGTATTGATGTTAAGACTGATGGTGAAAAGGTTATTATTAATGATGAAGACGTGAGTATTTGTTCCCCTCTATTTCCTTATTCATTACCCTTCCCCCCCCCCCTTCACTCCAGACATTCTGACACCCAAACAGAATCGTCGTTACTGGGATACAACAATCACTGGAAACTACATCATCCCCTCACGTACCTCGATTCTTGAGACTATCCCGAAGGTTGTATCAAACCCACCAGTCATCAAACCAAAAAGTACGGTTGGTTCATTCGAGAAGATGTTCTTCAATGTCAGGGGTGCGATCAGTGGTCATCCGTTCCTCAGTTTTGGAGTGGCTTTGGGTATTATACTGGGAGCGACTATGTACGGAAGAGGAAAGATCGGGTCGAGAAGGGGGTTCTTCAGGGTAGATGATGGGAAGGATGGATTGTTGGGAGGTGTTAATGGTGGCGGAAAGGTTGATTAAAGATGAGAGAAAGAAGGGAAAAGTAATTTTGATGAATTGAGATAGAAGCGGGGAGTTGATTGAATTAATTCATTGATTAATGGTTTATGGTAGGGTAGGTAGGGTAGGGTTAGGACTTTTCAATGTACTATAAGGGTTAGGTTACCTTTTGAGTTTATTTATTCTTAAATAATCATACTCCAACGATAACCTATTGCATTCAATCTGTGTATGGAACGTGCATCGAAGGGAAGGTATCATCTTTCTATTCTCTTGCTCGTATCTTAGCCTAATATACCTAAAGAGAGGTACCTAGTTGATCTAGATGTAGCAACGAGTGTTAGGAGTCTAGCAGTCAAAGCAGGCAATCACTTGAATATTACCTATGGATTCACCGCTTGCGTTTAGTGATGTGAAAATGTGAAACCCCCGTCTAGCCCGCACTCGCCTGCCTCCCCTTTTCGGCTGATTTAGAATTTTTGCAATGGATAAGAGAGAGTAGATATAGCTAATACTGAAAAGCTGTGGTTTTGAACGTTGAAGTGTGAGTGGGAGTGAAATATCAGTGAGCTATATAAAAGTGTTTATAAAGTATACATCGAGAACTATTCCTACCTAAATAAGGTTCAGCTAACTGTGTCTTGCATATACATATACATATACATATACATCAAGAACATTGTTCCTGTATGAACCCACTTGAAATAATACCCACAGCAAAGCCCGTCGAGGCTCATCTCATCTCATCCACTTATTCCATACCAAGGATCCCTCCAGCAAATATATCCAGCAAAAAGAAACAAGAGCCCAGATTTCAAAATATCAACACAAATCAACTCCAACCCTCCACTAATCCATCCTCTCCCCATTAACCGTAAACCCCATGCCCTCCACCCCCGGAATCCGCCCCTTCCCCTCTCCAAGACCATACCCCACAGCCTGCCACTTCATCGTCCACCCCGCGATTAACATACCCATCTTCTCCAATCCCACATCCTTTCTCTGATTTAAACTCTGTAGCCCCTTGAGCTGTTCCTGCAAACCCCGGATTTCCTTTTCGTGATCCTCGGTCATGATGGCGATTTCTTCCTTCTTATCGAGCAATTCTTCGCTGAGAGGATGGATTTGTCGTGTAAGTTCGTTGACCTGATCGGCGAGGCGGGTTTGGGATTGGAGTTGCGATTGGAGATGCGTGATTTGTTGGTTCAGGGCTTCTTTTTCGTGGGCATGGGTACGGAGGGCTTGGGAGCGCAGATCATCTTTGAATTGGAGATCTTCGTGGAGTTGGGTGATTTGGAAGGTTAATTGTTCTTTGTGTTGGAGTTGCTGTTGTAGATGGGCGACTTGTGTGCTTAGTTGATTCTTTTCCTCGTTCAATTGAAGGATTTGCTTGTGGAGTCTGTCTTTGGAGCCTGACTGGGTTTTGGCATGCTTTAACTCAGAGCGTTCCCAATGCTCGAATTCCTGTTCTAATAGGGTGACTTTGGTTTCGAGATCAAGGTGCTTTTGTCTAGTGTCCTTCAATTCATTTGAAAGCTCAAGTTTCTCTTCACGGTGCTGTCGTTCGCGGGTGTTGTAATTAGTCTTGGATACGAGGAGCTCGCGTTTGAGCTTAGCGTTCTCTTTGATGAGCGTACTGGATTGGAGTTGTTGAAGCTCCCCTTGTAGATGGGCGACTTGGTTACTCAATGCATCCTTGTGCTTTGCCTCTTCCTGTATCCAGGCGACTTTGCCCGCCAACTCCTTCTTGCAGCTTTGTAATTCCCCCATAAATTGTGCAGATTGTTTCGCTAGCTCGGCTTTGTGTTTTGTGTTACGTCGCATCAATTCATCGCTGCTTTTCTTGAGGTCCCCCTTCCAACGTGTGACTTCTTTCTCTAGCTCATAGGTATTTGGGATGGTCTTCAGTAGTATTTCCTTCCTTGCTAATTTCCACTTCAGTTGGGAGATTTCTTGCGCCAGCTCATCCTTGTGTTGAACTTCCTCCTTTAGCTGTACAATTTGTTTCGCTAACAGCCTATTCGTTGCTTCAAGATGCTCTTTGCGCTCTTTCTCTTCGCTAGACTTCTTATTTTGAGTATTCAAACGTGAAAGTTCAAGCTCTAAACGGTCCACGTTATTTGAGGCCTTGGATTCTTCTTTATATCTGTCCTCCCGATTTTGCGCATCATACTTTAAGTCCCCTGCCTGTTGCACGGAAGCATCGAGCCGTTTTTGGAGCTCTTCTTTCTCAGGCTGTAAACCCCTTTTATCAATTTTCTTGATTGTCGCTGAATTAGGCTGAATGGAAGAGGATGGCAATGAGGGGTGTTGTTTCATTGGCACAACAACAGATATTTCGAATTTCTTCTGGCATCCTGCCGCACTTCCATTGCCATTCGATCTTCTCTTGCGACTGGGTGGACTTGGCGTGCTATCATCTTCTTCATCACTTGGCGTGCTCTGCCCCGCTCTTCCAACGACCCCGCCTTTTTCCTCAGCCATGACTTTGGTACGCTTCGCAGGAGAGGGGGATGAGCGACATTGTTTCTTAGATGGTCGATCATCCGAGGTTTTTGTAACGGGAGAGTATAAGGCACGTTTTTCTAAGACATGCAATCAGCGAAACAGTATGTGTAAGCAGAACAAAATTACTTACTAGACTTCTGCTGCTCTTTTACGGCAGGCGGCGAGCAGAAAGGTTGTTGTTCTAGGAATCGTCAATTCTCATAAGTGTGAGAACTGAAGACAGAAACTTACTGTTATTAAGTTTGGCACTTTGAGGAAACAACACTCTTCGAGTAGGAGGCAAGATTGGGCGGTCATCTCCAGCATAATTCTGGGGAAGAATTGAAGTTTGTGATTTCGATTGCACGACTTTCTCTTGGGGCGATTTGTGAGTTTTATGATGTTTATGAGTTTTGTAAGGTTTGTGAGGTGGAGATTTAAAAGGCGGCTTTTGAGGAGTTGATTTCTTGTGTTTATTCGACGTCATAATTGAAAAGAGATTGATTGATATTGCAAACGACTCAGTTGTTGAACAGAAGTATTACTGGGTAGGAATATGTGACGGTTTGGTTCATGGATTGAATATGGAGGAAACTGAAGTTTGGATGAATTCCTTCTTATCTTTCGTTCAATGTACAGGTTTGTTCGACTCGAAGATCAAATAAGGGATAACTTTGAAAAAGAAAAGCTAGTATGAATCTGTCAGATTGTGCCTAGAAAAAGAAATTTTAAGGAAAAAGTACCTAGAGAATAAAGCCATACAACATTTTATCGATAATAAAAAGAAATGATAGAAAAAGTAAAATAAAAGATGAACTAAACCTTGGAAGTGAAAAGTGACATAAACTTCTCTACAGGAATCATCTGAGATGATATGGAATATTAGGTAGTTGCTTGAACAACAGATTGGATTTATTGGTCAAGATAAAAACGAACACAATAGTCATTGACTTCATTTAAGGGTAAAGCTTCAATATCCAAACTAGACTCATATCTGACCGGCAACCAAATGTAGAAAACTCCTACCCTCTGATCTCATACCATTCCCTCTAGAGCCCCATGATCTTACTCTCCAACTTGCTACACCTAGTTCTGAGTCTGATGCATAACCCATCAAGCTCATGTAGCCGATTTCTCAATTGTTGGTTCCCCTTCACCAAACGAAAGAAATTCTCTCCACATTTCGTACATAAGCCATCTGTTATAGCTGAGAGTTTGTCCCTCAGGACTTGAGAGTTGTAATAGTCTCATCGAAGACTCGAGGCGACTCGTTTAGACCCCCCTCAATACTAGCAGTGATCGCAGATGTTGACGTTGACATTATGCTATGTCGTGAGGTGCGACGTTGTGCTGTATGAGATTAGCATGGCGATATTGAAGATGTAGCCTGAGATGGGGCTACGCACTAGTTCACGGGTTCGTAGAGCTATATGAAGGTCGATAGCTTGCTGCGGTGAAGTTCTCCTGGCTTTTCCTCCCAGAGGTCATTTCGACTTTGATATGATTGTTGGTCTTTCGAGATTTTGTAAACCAAGCTAGAGGGAAGAGATCAACTCTATAGAGAAGAAACTTGGTGCTAGCAGAATGTCCAACACGCAAAGCATCTAGTTTAGGTCGCAATCACTCGAGCTTCCTTTTGTTCGTTTCTGACATGGTTCTCATTCTCTCGGTGTATTGCTCTTTTCTCTCTATGGCTTTCACCCAAGGGAGGGGAACAAATCTTGCCAGAATATATATCCGCGTAAATATCCATGGTTGTAGAGCACACGTAACTGTAACTGTGTTATTTGAAGTACTAGGTAGATCATGAATCTAGTAAAGACTTGGGGTGAAGAAGATCAACATGTTCATCCGGTTGTCAAAAGTTCCCCGCGTCTGAAGCATGAAGCATGAAGCTTTGTGGGGTTCAATTTTAGTAGTGAAAACCCGTGAAGGTCCGTGCACCGGTAGTTAGCTGCCAGGAACAAACACGAAATAAATCACGTCCGCACCTGACTGACATTTATTCCCCTCATTGACCCAATCCAATCCAATCCAATCCAATCCCACCTCATAGAATTGGACACAATCATGGCAGACGTCGAAGTTTCTGATGCGGATAATACCCGTATTAGAGATTTCGTAGTGCGCTATCTCTATGATTACAATCTTGCTGAGGGAGAAGGCATTTCAGGTACTGTAATTCAACAACCTTATATCGATCAACTTGACCGCGTCCTGGCCCAGGATCCGACCTTCATCAAGAATCAGAAGAAAATTTTCAAGGCTGTTGTGGCTCGCATGATCGAAGAGGTATTAATAAATACAGCCTGCCAGCTGCTATATTCTCAATTGTACTTACACTCTTATAGGGTACATCGGTAGATCTATTCGAAAATAGTGAGGGCAAGGGTGTTTTGCGACTTTACAATTTTGTCAAACCTCGAGATATCTATTCATCGTCCAGCAAAGAAAATAATTCCAATGGCCATGTCGAACAGAATACAGAACCAAGTGTACAGCCGGAAGGATCACATAAGAAGATCGATCGAAGCCTCAGGGAAGGCATTGACCCAAAAGGATTGGCCCCGAAATTCAAAAAAAGAAGAATAACAGAGGTTGATGAAAGTGATGCTTCTGGAAACGATACTCCTCCTTTAAGTCCTTCGCGCTTTGGCAGTAGAAACTCCAGTCCTCAAAGATTATCACGACCTGCACTCGCACCGTTAGATGGAAATAGGAGGATCTCTGCCCCAGAACGTTTCTATAGTCCATCTGTTCAGTCTGAGCAGTACTCGCAGATGGAATACTTGCCAACACCAGCCCCGAAGGAAGAAAATTTGGTAAGTTTCCTTTAAAACGAAAAAGACATTCGCTTACTAAATATTCAGTTGTCATTGCCAATATGGCTCCAAAAGGGTCTGAGTGAGCTTCGTCAAAAATACCCAGATCACCTATTCAAACCAACAGACGGGCTTGATATCAAATGCACAGACTGCGATACCATTATTTCAGTTTCTAAATATAAAAGAACGAACCCTTTCGAGACTCATTTGAAGTCTAAAGGGCATTTGGGGAATATGGAATGGAGACTTGCCAATTCGGCTCCGTCTCGGCCAGCCTCGGCTCTTTCTGCAGTTGCAGCTATGCCACCTCCACCACTACCTTTACCCCTCCCAACTATTTCGCCTATGGTAGGGCTACCCGATAACTCGAATCAGAATGGAGGGCTCCTAGAGATTATGATAGCCAATGTTGTACAACAAAGTACCGGACCTTTAACTGCACATATCCGAAATTTGGAAACCCGGCTACTATCATCGGAAAATTTCCAAAAGAAGAAGCTCGAGGAGATGGCTAGACAACTTGACGAATCAGAGAATCGAGGCCGCGAACTCTTCTCGCGGTTGGAGGAGTGTAGATTATCATCAGAAGAACTGAGCGCTAGACTTCATGTCGCAGAAGCTGGAGCTAGGGAACAAACGCAAATATCCACGCGTCTAAGATCTATAGAGCAAGCTAACGAGTCGTTGCAAGCCTCAAGAAGTAGCCATGCAGCACAACTTAAAGAGGCACTTGGAAACATAAAGGCGTTCAAGCAGGTACGCAGTGTTCTTCGAGATGATTAGGATGGAAAAGCCATAGAAAACCCAAAAAATCTGGGTAATACTGACATTTATTCTTAGGTCCCAATTCAGAATATCGAATCTGCAATAGCAGATCAAGGCAATCGACTCATCGGCCTCCGCCAACTACATGATGGCACAGCACAAGATCTATCACGTCATTGTAAGCTGGAAGAAGAGCTTCGTAGAAAGATGATAGCTCAGATGGAGGATGAACGTCATAAGCTTAACGAACGTGTGAATCTTCTACAGACTGCTGTAGCTTCGCGACATGGTGACCTTGAGGAACTTAAAAACAAGATTTCACGTGGTTTCCAGCATGATCAAGGCAAGTTTGATGCTCTGAGGTCGCAGCTTACCTCGGAATCGCAGACGCAATTTGGGCAATTCTCTGCTAGGATAAAGGCTATAGAGAAGAAGATAATCCAAGACTCTGCCCAATTTACTTCATTGGATCACAGGACTGCCGAGTGGGTCGACACAACAGACAAAAAACACGATTCGAAGCTTACAGAGTTGAGAAGCGAGATAAGCGAAGAAATTCTCACTGTCAGATCCAATATCATGAGTCATATTCATGACCTAAAGAAACAGCAGACAGGTAAAAATGGTGCAGTGGGTGCAGTGGGTGCAGTGGGTGCAGTTATGGAGGGCAGGCTATCAGCAATAGAGAGAACAATTGCAAACATGGATAATCAACTCACTGCCTCGCAGAATCGACTTGCAGCAGCGGAAAAAACAGTCTCACAACTTGTATCAAGTTTTAACCTACAGAAAAGTCACGCAGAAGTATTGGCGTCTAATTGGAAGAGTTGGCAAGACGACCGGGAAGAAGAACTCCGTAACCTGGATACTGAGGTCATGAAAAACTATTCTTGCATGGAAAAGTTGCAAATAGAACATGCGGCGTTTTTGGAGACTACTCCCAAAACCATACAACAATTGGAAAGGCGTTTGGAAGAACGGACCAAAACTTCTACCAACGAACTTCACCAGAAGTTGAATACCACTGAGGCATCTTTGACAAAAGAGATCTGTTCTTTACAAGAAACCCAGGTAAAGCTTCGCCAATCTATGTTGGAACTCCAGCAAAAGCAATCGGATACTCTTATGAACAAGATTGATGAAAAGATACGAAGCCAAGGGAAAACATGTGCGGATCTAGCTCAGAAGACTCAGGAAATCCAGAAACGTACCGCTGCTCTCATGGATCAAAAGATGCAGGAGCGACTCAAAGCCGAGGCTCGAATCCAAAAATCCACAACCGAATCTTTAATTCGGGATTTTGTCTTTAAGAGAGATCGCGAGTTACAGGCTAAATACGAAGAAACATTTAGGCCACTGCTCATGAAATATTTGACAGAAAAGGATCAAGCACTGAGGAAAGAATTTGACGAGAACATTGAAACTTCTTTCCAAGCGCGCATGCTCGAACGAGAGAAAGAACTTGAGGTCAAGTATGAAGAAAAGTTCAAGCCCTTGATTGGAAACTTTTTGATGGATCAACAAAAAGTGCTCAGAGATGTGTATGAAGCTCGCATTGAAAAGTTATTAGGTGGTTTCAAGGATGATATTCTATCAGCAGATAAGGAGAACAAGAACCCTGCGGTCAAATCAGAAGAAGAGCTAAAGTCTTTAGTTCTCGGTTTCACCGAGGAAAGAGACGCGGCTCTTACGAAGAAGCACGAAGTAGACATTGAAGAATTAATTGGCATTCATCGAGCAGAGATGGGACTACTTGAGGAGCAGACTTTGGAGCGTTTGATGACTCTTGAGCAAGTTGTCAAGGACCAGGCACAACAGATAGAGGACATAGACTGTGTGTTTCCATTGGTACTAGATGATCTAAATGGATTGATGATGAAGGAACGGGCTCGAAATCGTGGACTGAGAAGAGACTTTGTGCGAATTCGTAATGGTGGGAGATGAGTATAGGGAGTGGGTAATGATCTAATGACGTACGAAGGGTGAGGGGAGTGTAAATGAAGTAAGATAAGCGGGTTAGTAAATGTGGGTGATGAGTTTTGGCGCATGTGGATGGCAATGAATAAAAGTCCTGGGAGGAGGGAGTACTTGGTGTTACGCATCGTCTGGTGTCTGGGATATTCGTGTGATTGACTATCCAGTCTAACAAGTCGATCATATGGTTGGCGGTCGAGACTGGATTATGGCTCATCTCGATTACTATTCAGACACCATCTTTCGGTTACTACCTTCTCGTGTATTCTTGTGGAGAGGATGTCATATGGAAAATGCATGGGATGTTTTATGATACCAAAAGGTTATGTAGAGTTACAGAGCATTGATACGGATATACAGGTTTTGAGGCTGTGTGTGACATGTATCGATATGAAGGTAGATGATGTGACATGCGGGCTGCTTCTGTTATATCTTTCAGATCAGATTTTGATGCAATCTGAGGATTAAAAACTATTGAATGCATCGATCTACAACGTCTAGGGATCAGCAATAGTTCTTGATCATCTATGGCGTGGTTACTCGGTACATAAGAACAATCACATGATGCCCCCACAAAGCCTGAAGCGAAACTGACCTCACACCTCACAATCTTAATCTAACGGCTCCCACCTATGCACTTAACTTCCTCGCGTCGCCCAAACTCGACATTACGGCAACTGAGTGCTTTCGAAGTATAATGGATTATCTGAGTAACTCTTACTCTCGGTCTCGACTTTAACGTTAGGCCAGAGGTCATCGATGGGGTGGGATGACCACGGACCGGCTAACAGGATTTCTGCGGTTGTACCAAGTACTACAAATGGGAATGTATACTGCGGGTCCGGATATGAATCGACGATGGACAATTTAATGGAGACACAATTGACCGTCAGGTGTCGCGAAAAGAGAATTATTAATTGCTACTTGAATTGCGCTTAACAAGCAGGGCAGGAACTACACCCATCTGGAACTTCGACGGTCCAATCACTTGACAAAGAGCTGAAGCAACCAGAATTTATTGAGGAACGCCTAAGGTACCTTGACCTCTGGATGTTGTCTGGAACAACTTGGGCCAGCTTCGAGTGAAATACAGGGGGTCTTTATGAGACGCAGCAGGGAAGTATTTGGAGAAGAAAGGCTGGATGAACTCTTTGCTGATGGCAAATATAGACCCAACTGTGCTTTCCGAGGCGTTTGGCAACTCAATGTGCAAGATTTGGTCCTCTGTTTCAAGTTTCATAGGGGCCTTTGAAATATTACATTAAACATTTAAATTTGTTTAATTACTGGCCAATACCAGTCTCTTTACTTTAAGCCCTTAGTCGGGTCGCATAATTTGCTGCCGGTCCATGAAATATCTGCTTAAAAACTTTTCCTAGCAATATTTATTTGGTACTGCAAAACCTGCAACCAAAGAATTCCTCCATATCAACAGTCACTCAATAAGATACCCGCAAACCCAAAATCTTTCCACTTTCTCGTCAACGAACGTCAGTAAGTTTGACTGGAATATCACCCTGCTCTCAACTCCTCAATAACAACTTTACAGTCCCGAACATGATCCAGTGTTGCGACTCATATTCTCCAATCACCATAGTCCGTCTCATGGCTTGTAGCATATGTCGCAATTGACATCTGGAGTATATCGAGCAGATACATTTCCCTTGAATTCTGGAGTTTTCCTAATACTTTTGAGGAAAACTTCTGCCTGGCCATAGATTTGTGCAAATCTGAACTCCATAACCATCCGATTCGGGGTGCTATAAGCAAGATGTCTTGTGCTTTCGAGACTGAAAGTGCACCGCCCCTTAACGAAATTCAGCCAATATTCGAGTCCCTTACTTGTATCGTTGACAACCACGACAATAACCACACGGCTTTGGTGATGCAACATAGTTGGATACTCACGGTATCCAAGCTTATTCGGTTTAATGCGAAGGTCCTCGCCATTGATTGTTATACCATACTTCAAAGCATTGTAGCATAATCTTTCGGCATGTACCGTATGCTTAAAAACGACCTTTGCAACACGACCCGAATGTGAGTATCTTGCCTCGTGGATATAAGCGGAAACGATGGGTCCGATTGAGACAGCCCTAAACAACTCCTGATACAGCTGATCTTGTGGAATTTCCTTGGGAATCCCAGTGATCCAGACTGCACAGTTTACCCAACGAGGTAGCCCCATTTCTTCCGAAGGGCTTTTACAATGGACATACCCATCATTACCCACGTGTCTTGATATCAATGAAGTATCTGTATGCATTGGTGTAAGATGCCCTCTCCCTTTCAAAAGTTGATTAGACGGGTGCATTCCAGGCTGGATCAATGCAGTAGTACTGTCATTTGATTTCTGGACATCTTTCGATGCGTTGCTACTATGCGTGGGGGCATCCGACCGAGACTTAGTTGAATTATCACTATGCTGCAAAGAATCCATAGGGGATGTCGACTTGGTGGACTCTTGATCACTTGTCTGATAAGCCAAAATCTCGTGCGGTGCTTGGTTTTGAGTGGAACGGTCGCCATTGACATCTGCGGGGTCATTTGCACGGCTTATTGCTTTGTCCCATCTCGCATTGTATATACCACTTTCCTCAATACTGGCGCCAGGTGTATCATTTGTGTCGCTTTTATCCTTTGTTTCATGATTGGCAAGTTCTTCGTTCTGGTGATCGTCGTGAGTTGAAACGTGCTGCGTACCTTTACACATGACAGTTTGCAGATTGATGAAGGGAAAATTTCCGAATATGTTTCCATTTTTCTGATAAGTGTGAGCAAACGCGGCACCGTGGGAACTTGAAGATAACTTACTGATTCTTGGATCCTTACGCCACTACTCTCCCGAGAGGTAAGATCACTGTCACCAATATTGTCCAGCCTGCAAGACGGCCCAGTATCCTCATCTTCTTGCTGCTTGGTGTGAGAAGCCCTGAAGCCACTAGTGGTTATGCTAAAGGGACAATTCAAAACATTCCTTGCACTCATGCGTAGGTGTGTATTTCGATGTCCCAATCTATGAGCTAAACCACGCTCGAATCCAATTGGGTTTATATCAGGTGGTGGAGATGTGCCTCTAGGGGTAGTTGGAAATTTTGTGAAAGTATTATCATTCACGAAACGAGTCCTGTCCATCTCATCGGGCATTGTGCCAGAATGTAATTCATCGTGTTCAGGATGCGCCAAGATACGAGCACCTGTTGTAAGGATAGTTATTAGCTATTATCATAGCTGTGGGGACAATTACTACTTACTATCTACCTGCGATGTGTGCTGATATTGGCCAGCTATCGAAGTCTCTGGTGCTGTCAAGGCATCGACTACTACGATTAGCTGATGAAAGGTTGATCTTGGTGCAGATGACCTACCAGACTTTTCTCTTTGGTTGACTGAGCCTTGTGAGATGCTCAAAGGCTTTTTGACCGAATTCATAATGGATATAAGGATTATTCAGAATATAAGATTCAAGAAATAGGTTTAAGGGTTTGGTATAGAGTTGATCAGTCAAGTATTGTGAAAGAAATGTTGAATATGTCAAGAAGTTCTCTGATGTAGGTTATTATTTTCGTATAATGTCTTAATGAAAAGATTTGATGATGTGGATGTCAAATGTTTTAGAAAATAGGTTGTGAGAAGCAGAACAGCAACCATTAAGTAGTGTTTGCTAATTAATTAGCGTCAAGGAAAACTATACAGGAGAATTGTAGATGACAGTTATTTTGCACGGCATTACTTCTTTATTATCAAGTGAATCCTAGGCTAATGTGAATTAAATTATATTTCACTGTTCAGCACAAATTAGTCGAATCTTGACACCCTTTAGCTACGGCAATCCCTAATTGGGGGATATTATGTCACTCTTCCCAAATTAGAGTTACATGACGAATATTGATGAAGAATGCAGAACAGACTGCAATATTGTGCAGACTAGATCTGTAAATTACGTCTTAAAGGCTATCCCACAGTATGGAAGGGGATTATATATAAATTGGTATTACATCACTTAAGTCACTAAATGCAAAACTGCTGGAGTACCCCAAATGTTTTAAAAATGCTATCTGCTTAGCTGCTATTGCTTCATATAACTCTCCTCTCAACCTGAATAATGACTCCTTTCTCTATGTACAGCATGGTTGTTCTCATATGCCATGAAATGTGGACATCCTCGGTCAACTTTCTCTGCCAACAAGACCTGCTTACCTCAATTTTCTACAGATGCCTTTGTTTGTATGACAAGTTGCTAGCCCCCCTTCATCCTTCTGAAAATGTTCACCTATGGATAAAACCTGGCACATGGATCAGGAGCATATGTAACGGTCAAAAACTCTCCATAAACCGGATGGCACCTCAAACCATTGAGACATTCCGTAGCCTGACCTTTAATCCGAGCAAACTCCCAAATCAACACTCTATACCCAGGAATCTGAGAAGAAGCTCGCTGCCAGTCTGACATCTCGTAATCACAAAAGCTGTCGAAATACTCTTTGAGATCATCGTAATTCATGTGCTCCGCGGGTCCTTCAATCGACAACACGCGCGTTCTCCTCTTATTCCTATACTGAAAGCATCCCCACTCATTATACGCCGCTCGAACTGTATGATGACGAATCATAATGCGTCCCCAACCACTGCATCGTCTGACAAACCTAGCAGCTGCCTCTGGATACTTAAAAATCAACTTCGCAGCCGCTTTCACAAAGTTTCCCTGTGGGGGAGTGATTTCGCATGCGCTTACCGCGCCGGTATCGACCACGCTCAGTAGTTCCCATTCTTTACAATCGGGGGGGAGGTTGGTTAGCCAGAGCGCGCAATTTAAATGGTCGGCGAGGTTTCGGATCCCGCTGTTTGGGTTGCCTTTGTAGCCGCCGGTTGAGGCTTGGGGTTCTTCGCCGGGGATCAAGGAACCTTGGCGGCGGAGTAGTCGCTTGGTTGGTGGCATGCGAAATTCGCCATTCGGGGAAAGGGGTACTTTCATGTGGATTTTCATGTCTTCGGTTTTTGTTCCATGGTTGGCGTGCGGTAATTGGGGATGCTTTTGCGTCGGGTTATTTTGTTGAATGGTCGTATGGTGTTGATATGGTGCAAGCGCATGTGATTGATTACTTTGCTGCTTGACTTTGTTGTTGAAGGCATTCGTTGGATCGTTAGAATGGAAGTCAGTGACAGCGACAGATCTAGTGATGCGATGTAGAGTCGGGATCATTTGTCGTTGTTTTCCCTGATGATTTCTTATAGCGTCTAGACCATTATTATTCCACATTTGAGCTCCAAGATGTCTCTGCCCATGCAAAAAGGGTGGATTTGCGAGCTGATATGGTGTAAAAGCTTCCGGTTTCATGAGCTGGCGAGACATATGCATATACTCGGTCATGGGGACTAGGCGTCTAGTCGTGGGCGGTTGGTGCGGTTGGTGCATGAGTCCGTTACCGAATGTTGTTTGTGCATTGATATTAGGCCTAGGCCCTGTCGTCGAAACAAAATCAGAATTACCAAGATATCCATTATGCTGTTGAAGTTCCCGGTGTTGCGAATTTGGACGCAGGACCTGAGATTGTGGAACACTATCTCCTTGCATGTACCTACAAGCCAGTAGGTCAGCATATTTAATATCTTGTGAATCTGGGGGAATACATACTGTGCGTCTTTGCGTTGTCGATAATGTTCTATTATTTCCTCTAGTCGTTCTTGTACCGATGCTGGTGTTACTCCTAGGAATGAAAATAGTCAGTTGAAGATGCTGTGGACAATATTGTTGGAGTAGATAGTGGACTTTAGGGGAGAAGTGATTTGCGGAAGCTATAAGGGAGTATGGCAAGACTTACCATCGAGTAGAAAAACATCCCGAGGGTTCATATTTGAATAGTATGTTGAAAGATGTATGGCTCTAGGAGAACCTGATCCGTTGTTATGATTGAGATTGTTAGACATTGTGCATTAGAAAGAAACTTTTTCAAAGTACGGTTAAGGTGATTGCAAGGTAAAAGAGTTAGGCGTTGGGTGTGTTTAGCTGTGTTGAAAGTTCCTTGTTGGAAATGGAAATGTAAGTAGTACCAGAGTTGTAAGGAAAAGTATCTTTTCTGTAACTTTTTAAGAAGGGTTCTAGGGGACTATAGTAGCACAGAATATATATTAGTATTGATTAGCATTGTACAGTTGACTTGACGCTAGTGTTTAGCGAGTGGTTGGCAATACAGCAGATGGTTCTCTAGAGAAGGTGATTCACATTCATTCACGTGAAACACTCCTAGCTAACTAAATTTGTCATTGTTTGGAATTCTTGTTCACTAGATTTACTTGACAGACAGTTATTCTAGATGGCTCTTTATTTTTGGGAGAGGGACATTGATGGTTTGTCGTGATTACCTGTTTGGGAGCTTTGAGATGACAATATCAGGGGGGGGTGAGAATGCTTCGTGTTATGAAAGAGATAATGTAAAATGATTGTTGGTGTGAGTATAGTGTACTTGTAAAGTGAGAGAGTGAGAGACATCCAAATGCTTTGTTGTTGAAAGGGAAGATACAGGAGTTTAGACTTTGGTTTAAGAATCTGGAAGTACTGAAATAGCCCAAAATATCCAGGATGGAGGTATTAGATGTGCAAATTGTGTCTATAATTCATCTAAACAGATCTCGATACTATCATGGGGGCATCTAATTCTGTCCATTAGCAATTAAAATTTGTCAGTTTATTTTGTTTCTTCTTCTCATGTTTCTAATTGTGTCTGTCAATTTTCTAATTCTTGTTTGGGAGCTAGAAAGATCTGTATTTGTACCTAGGTAGACAGTATAGCATCAAAACGTAAGAAAGGATGTTAGCATTCATGCGGAGAATTAATAGACACTGGGCGTCATGAATAGTTACATACCATAATGATCAAGATACAGTGGCTAGTAAGCAGAATTCTCACCAATATATGTCTTCTCCCTGCATATAGATACCACCTAATCAAGTTATTCGAATCTAGCCGGAAGTGGATTAAGATACACCAAAGGTAAACACTGGGCGGTTGGTTAATTGTAAGGTTTCTTTGGTGCTCCATGAAATGAGGAACCCGGGTTTCATAATGACTTCGTTCTTTCAGTACCATTCATTACATTGTGACTTGCATGTTCTGGCAGTTGCTTTACTATCTCAAGTGTGAACTTCGTTGGTTCTCCTTTTATGGGTCGCGAAAAATGGTTTAGAATAGGACTTGAGATGAGCCTGAAGAGCGTTGGACATAGAGGGTAAGTTCTGGGGTCGATTATGCGGGAAAAAAGACTGAAAACCTGCATACAAGAGCAATGAGAGAACATTTTAAGTTTTTTAATATTGGATGCTTCTCTGATTTGAGGGCTGGATTGGGGAATCAGGTGCAGAGAAGTCATTGAAAACTGAGCCGGAGGAGATTATTGGAATAATCATGTCATATTCGTAGTTGAATCAGGGAAGTTTATATCGGAATAGCTTGCTGTGGTAAGGAATTAGAACTATAGTAGTCTAGTCTATGAGAAATCCTGTGGAAAGTGATGATACGTAAAGTAACTTTTCAGGATCGAAGAATGTACATATGTCTCACCTCGAAGATCTGGTAATGTTTGTTTGTTGAACTTGGTCCGTAATTTGGACCGCTAGCTGTTAAATAAAGCTACTCCAATATGTTGGAACCCCCAAATTCGCGAAACTGCGTGTTACCTACTTTGAAACACTTGATGCTGAAAACTCGACTTTATCATGTATTTTAGAATGATCAGAGAGAGTTAAATGCTCTGAGTACCTGGCAGCAACTCTTTATAGACAGGTAGGTGCTATGTTTAATATTGGATTTCCAAAGTAGATTGCTATTTAGTCAGTTTACTTGATGCTAGTTTGCCATAGTTATTTCTAGAAATCATCGACGAGCTATCATGATCATTTGTAATGCTGGAAATGCTTGACTTTTTCCCCAGTTTGTGCATGGCTCATCCTCATCATCTTCTGAAAACAGTTTCGGGCAGTGAGATATGCCTATATTTCTCCCTAGACAAAATCTTAGATTGGAGAATATCGTAAAGGGTCAGTGTTAATGTTTTTGGGAACTCTTATAGAGTTCTGAAAGTCCTCATCAGTATCAATCAACCAGTATATTATATTTATTTTTGTAAAGGTCGCAGATTTCGCAGTTGGAAACTTCCTTGTGAGTATACATCTAGCAAAAGGGGGAACAATTCAGGGCTCTCGTAAGCAGTTAAAGTTCCATACATTACGGTCATTTGAAACAGAGGGTAAAAGAATACGAAAGGAGGTGCGAATATGATAGCAATTGAAGTTGCAATACAGTCACAATGAAACCAGAAGCTGCAAAGAATCATTTTCCTTTTTTTCCTAACCCTAAAACCTATTTAGTTTCAGACCTATGGCTATCTAATACGATGTGACTCGTATATATTTCCATTCTGAATTCTGGTACCTTCTGCAGGGAACGGGCACCTATTTTTTTTTGGTTGAAGTCTTGAATACATTATGCTCTCAAGCCATTGGTATCGTAGACCACAACCAGAATTATTCATTAGTAACAGACCGAGAATCCAGACGCATTTTTTTTCATCCACCCATTAATACCATAGAAATCTACCTGAGGAATCCTGGAACGCCTCAGGACACCTTAGAGAAACAGCGCTCGCTCTATCTTTTGAATGTGTTGATTCGCGGGAGGCAACTCAAGAAGTCTCAAAAAGAAAGATTCAGAAAACATATCATCTTGCATTGACTCTTTCAGCATCGAGCTCAATTCCTCCTGTGTGTCAAATTCAGAGTGGTGCTCATCACATTCCGATGTGCTTAAAGCTTTTCGAGGTGTTCAAAACCTAGATCAGATATCGCAGTATATGTGAGCCATTCATTAATTTTCCGCAAAGTGCCCCATCATTTGTCGTCATGATCTATTCCATATTGTACAGTTACCTGTCCCATGAATGCCTCATCCTTTACAATAGCTTGGTAACAAGTTTGTGCCTGGCCCGCAATTCTTACGAACTCGAATCTTCTACAATCAAAGCCATATTTTCTGCAAGGGAGTGGATTGATTGAGATGATGATATTCTTGCACCAATTGTTGAAATATGAAAGCCAGAAATTCTCATCAAGTACTGCCGGTGCCTCGATTTTGAGGAAACGTGTCTCGGGACCTCTCCATTCGTACGCACCATAGTCGTTGTACCAGACCTTGATCTTGTTTCTGCGAATTCGAAGACCAGACTTGTGACGTGCACGGCGGTGGAGCTCAGCACCAGCTGAAACTTTCTTGAACGTGGCCTTTGCAGCTTGTGTGATATGGCCTTTTTGAGGAGGAACCATAGAGAGTGCAGCTACGGCACCGCAGTCAAGAATACGCATGAACTCGCCAGGTTGGACATCCGGAGGAATGTTGATGATCCACATGCAGCAGTTGACAGAATCGGGAAGGTTGAGCAGGTCGGGATGGTTCTCGTCGCCTTCATAGTTTGTATCATTTCGAGAGTTGTCTGGGATCATACCTTGCTCACGAAGAAGCATGTTGGTGGGACGAAACTTCTTTACCAAATGAGAAAGATCAGGGACGGGGGTCAGGTTGCTCATAACCATGGAAACGGGGACCATAACCATAGGTGTAGCTGCCAAAACGATTGGCGCAGACGCCATAGCTATGGCGGCAGTTGGTGGACGAAGTGCAGTTGTCGAAAGAGCCATATCATGGTTGAAGGTGGTGGCGGGTAAGGAGAGGATCTCTGGAGATGCCTGGTCAAAACTCATCATCTCAGGCTGCGAGTTCGCCGTGAAAACACCAGGAAGAATCATCTGACTCTCTGAGATTGATGGTTGATAGGAAAAACTACCAGAGATAGAGGTCATTCGAGTGTGGTCTGTTAACTGAGAGCCAGAACTGATACTGCCGTTCATGAGCGACCACGCTGTTCCACCAGCGCTCGAATTTCTACTGGTATCCATTGTTGCATTTGTTGATCGCGAGAGTCGAGAGGCTTGAGAATTATTCACTGATCCTCTTGCAATGGATGAACGAGAATTTTTCGAAGAGTGAGAGGCATTGGATGGACGAGAATTGTTCGAAGAGCGAGAGGCATTGGGTGGACGAGAAGTTTTTAAAACTTGAGAATTGTTGGAAGGAAGAGGGCGAGCAGGTCCACCGGATGAAAAGAACTGTTGATGTGTGCCAGTAGCTGACACGAAGAGAGGTGCTGCGTCATCACTTCGAACTAGGAGCGCGCGAAATCTCTGAGAATCGTCTGAAGAATTTGCCTTTTTCTTCGGAGGGGATTTTGCCCTGATGGGAACCTTCGAGCTGATCAAGGAACTGGATTTGCTTGTCGGTGGAAGTGCTCGCGGAGAATTGGCTAAAGGGCTGGATGGTGATGCCTTTCGTCCGGAGATTCCAAAGAACGTGGTTGGCGATTTCTTCCGAAGAGCACTGGTCACAAAGTTTGCTGGCATCATTCTTCGATCAAAGGGCTTTGATTCAAAAACGTCAGCCCACCGAGAGCGCTTTGGAGGAGAATAACCATTCATTGACTGGTGAAATGGTTTCTCAATTGGGAGCTTTTGGTCCGCCTTTGTGTCTCTATCATCTGATTGCTGAGTGGTTTTGCTGGAGCTGATAGTACTGGGAATATAGATGTCATCATTTTCTTCTTCTTGGTCGTGTTCTATTTGGCTTGCGATAGTTTCAAGATTTTGGATATTTGGCTGAAATCTTGTAGGGACAGGACTATTTCTTGCGATTGTAGAAGCATCTGAATTAATTTTAGTCATTGCTAAATACATGTTGGAGCTTCAAAAAGGAGGGAGACACCAATAGTGAAATGAGATGTATTCAAGTGCGCACCAGTAGCTTTTTTTCCTTTGCCTTTTCGTCCTGCAGTAGAATTCTCTGGGGAAGGAGAAACATCGGCACCTTTGTACCAAGACCTGCTAATGGTGAAGTCCATTTTGAATCATCAAAATAATATGAGCTTGGTAGCTTGTGTATTTCTAACTCAAGACTGTGATTGCAGTGCTGCTAGCTTGCAGGAAAAGAAGGAAATCAGAAAATGATTGTGATGACTGCTTGTAAGGGAAATCAAATATGAGTAGAATTATCAAAGAAGGTCGAAACTCTTATTACAAAGGTCAGCCCGTAGCATAGAGTAGCTAGTTGTTGTTGTTGTTTTTAATCTGTCGGAAAGAGTGCTGTAGAGCATCTAAGTAGGAAAAAACTTGAAGTCCTTGAAAAGAACAAAGTGTCAAGGAAATAAGGAAAAGGGATGCAGGACTGAGGAGGAGGAAGATGAAAGCTATATAAAAAAACTGGGAAGGGTACAGTCTCTTGAGCTAATTGTGGCGTATTACGCGAATTCAGGTCTGCGATACTAGACGGACGCTTTTGTATCATATATGAAATTAAACACAGCAGATATACACATAGTGAATTTGAGTTATCACCGGAGGAAAAGTTCCGAGTCTTTAATCAAGCCTATCAACCTCAATCATTTGTATCAATACATGAGACAGAACATGATAGACTAGTGTATCAGTGTGTGAATTATTGAACAGTATAAAAATTTAGGTAATAAGAAAGGAGATGTTTTAGCGAATCGGGGGAATCACGTAATCCACGTGGGAATCGATGTAGATGAAAGGGGAGCCATAGGTCTGATTGTTTGAGAAGCTTTAATACAAAGCAAACAATCTGACAAAACATAAATGTCATATATTTGAATGATTGGAGGAGACCTGTTTTTCCCTAGACTGTTAATCAACATTCAATTGTATCTCAGACCTCGGTTGAATGCTGAACAAGAGGATTTAAAATGAGATTTTACAAATCTTGCTATCATGCTGAGTAGCATCTACTAGTCCCAGTTAATACTCAATTTATTCCTTGATACTTCTTCATCTTGATATGCAGTACTCATAGTATGCAGTCTTAGGGCTATTTACTAAAAGCAGTTTCTCAATATTCAAAGTGAAGTTGGAAGCTAGTTTGCTATTAAACATTTTTCATCATCTTAGACTAAATGTTCGGTCTGGGCTATCCATGGCTCCAATCAGCTATACTCACGTACTGGTACTTATCAATTACTGGTTTTACTACTTAAGTAAGGTTAGAGCCAAAGTGGAATGTGCAGACTACTTTTATTCCGTTATTTCAGAAGAGTGGTGCCAAGAGATATATGCAAGACCATTCGTCCAAGATATGGTGAAAGATTCTGTAGGGGCTATGTCATTATTCATATTACCTGAGTGAAATACTTGTTTGGATACTTGTTCGGCTCAAGAAAAAAAAACTTATGATTAATTCACTACAGCCAAATCATTTCCCAAATCCACTTTACGTTTTGAACTGTAATTCACTGATGCAAAGTGAAAGATTATATGGGAGATAGAAGATTGTAGAAGGCATGATATTTGATGTCAATATATGATTATTACCAGCGTTCATAAGGTTTTAGACGCCCTTGGACTCCCTTATGAAAAAGGATCTTTGAAACTGGCTAATCAGCTCTTCTTCGATTGAGTTAGTCATACTATTTGCCTTTCATTCAAAACAGTGTAAGACTTAGAATAATTTACTTGATTTCAAGAGATTTGGGATGGGAAGTTCATAAGACCATTGTGAAATATTCATGTGTGTTGGGAGTCGAATTTGCTAGTTTCACCATAATATCAATCAGGACTGTCTAGACCCCACTACATTTAATGTACACCATAAAATGGACACAGAGAGGCTGTATGTCTTCATAATGGTGTGGCAGAAGTCCAAAGACTATTTCTATCCAACCAATTCATATTTCAACAGCAAAGCATCTCCCTGCCCATTTAATGTGACCAAAATCCTACGTTCTCCAAATTTCGGGTAAAGTATCCCAGCCCCTACCACAAGGATCTTCGCCATATTTGGCAGCTACTGTACCACCAATCTGAGGATCGTGGATGATTGTAAGCAGAATGCTCTGAGACTGAGCCTCGACTCTAGCAAAACGGAACTCCATGGCGCGTTTTCCCTTTGATGGTTCGTCAACCGGCAGATAACCCACATATTCTAGCTGATACTTGGTAATTTGGTTGAAGTAGAGTCTCCAGAAAGCCTCGGTCATCTTTTTGTATGGTCCTTTAATATGAAGCACACGACTTTGATGTTCAACAGAGTGTTTAACCATTCCATGCTCATTGTATATCACAGAAAGACGGTGATTTCGAATCTCAATACCTTTTCTACTGTTGGCTTCTTTGATGAATCTAGCAGCACCCTCAGGGTATTTGAACACAATCTTTGCAGCGGAGAATGGACACTCGGGGATGGGACCCATTACATGAAGGGATATGATGGAGCCCGTGGTAATCATGGCAAAAATCTCTCTATAATGGACAAACTTCGGGAGATGACTGACAAAGACCGAGCAGTTGAGATTATTGTCAAGGTCTTTGATTGCTTTCGTTCCTTGACCTTTTCCCCTGTACTTGGATTGGTCTGAAAGTGTCTCTTTCGGAAAAGTTTCTGTAATCGATCCATTTGCACTGGTATGCAGCGAGCCTGGTATAGCTTCGAAGCCTGGACGTGGTACGTAAGAACTGCCAGTGAATGTTTGTCTTGCTGGATTTGTTTGCCAAGGTGAACAAGATGTTAAATCGAGTGACAGATATCTTTTCTTGTCTCTCACTGAGACATCTCTTTTGTTGTCGGTAATAGTTGACTCTGAATGCGCCCGGGAGTGAGCTACGTCGCAACTCTCCCTCTTGTGGGGTGGGATGTACACTATCTTCTTGGAAACCTCCAGGTTTTCGGGCTGCGTGGGAATTGGGGAATCGGCATTGGTCTTTGTGGCTTTAGTAATTACATCGAGACAGTTGCTATTCGATTTCATGACTTGGCTATCGGTATCATCGATGATACCGCTTTCGCTATCAATTCTGGTGGAGGAGTTTGATACCACGTGCAGCCATGACGAGCCAGGACGTGGATATTTCACAACGCTTGACATCATGATGTGACTAAGGCCTTCATCCCTGAAACATGATTCATAATCGATCGTCGCGAGTGGAGTGTAGACAAATTTGAAATGTCCAAAGCGTGGATGTGCGATCGGATACATGGAGCGCCATCTTTTGGATATCATATTGAATAACTGCCTAGAACCTTGGCGCAAATTTGGGGATAAGCTTAGGTCGAGAAATGAGTGAGCTGCTACGGGTAGACATGTTAGTAGGAGTAGTTTAGTGATGGAGAAGGGTGTGATGGAGAACCTACTAGGTTTAATCTCGGTATTTGTTAGGGCATTCCCCTTGAATGCGCCATCTTGCTGGTGAGCAGTGCTTGTTTCGCGCATAAGAGTATCGGCTGAAGTGTGATAATCACTAAGCAAGCCCTCTGGTGTATTATTGGATGAAATTTGCATTAGCTCTGATAGGAACACGAGTGAAGCTAGATCCTTTCCATGAAAGGCGTTCATAATGGACGGAGAAGGGGACATCTTTGTTATCAAATTTGAGAATCAATGGTACTCAGGAAAGAGTTTGAAAGGTAGGAGTTACCAAAAAATGTCTCTAGCAACTGTAAATGTGCAATTGTAATCAATAGATTTAGGGGTTAGCACAAGATCTGGTCGTGAGGAAATCTTGTAGGACAAGTTGGATATAGTTTAGTAAAATGTTCAAACTTGAAGACGCCGTACTGACCCTGCTGCTCCAGCTAGCAACCCTGGGTTATCCTCAGCCCATGTCCCATTTGATGTGAACTTTCACAGCCATAGCAGAGATTACTAGATAAATATAGAAACAAGGCAGGGTATTGATTCAATTTACCATTTCCTTCTGCAATAGGACCAACCCAATGTGGTCGACAAGTGAGCAGGGTACATGACTAAGCACGTCTAGGGAGCCCTGTTCATATAACCGACGACCTCCTTTTTCACCTCCAATGTTTTTGAACAATCACTTCAAATCATCCTCAGGCAAAGAGTCAAGTAAACCACTTCTGTGGAAGTTTGAGATTGGTAATCCTTCATAATTCGCAAATGTGGGCGGTTACGAAAATGCGCACAAAGAACTTAAGGAGGATAATTGCTGTTAACGTTGTGCCGATCATCATTGAGCTAATTGAACTGAGCTAAATGCACAAAGTGATATGATTATATAGCTAATTGGCACAAAGAGCTCTCAAATAAAAGGCGAGGCAGTCACTTGCCTAGAACTTTGCAGTCAAAGCAGATACCTTTCTGAAAACGCCAACAAGATACCTGGAAGCCCGGCCGTTAAAAGTTGCTAGATTTGGTGGTTCTCCATACCCCCATATCCAAAATCAGGGATGAAAATCTCTACTATCGGGCTTTCGCTGGTGATTTATCAAATAATGAATCGTGCATTCCGTTTTTTGAAATTGAATATATATATAGGTTCCTGTTGAGTCGCAGAGTAAAAAAGGTGGAAAGATAGAGGAGGCATCTAGATTTCCTATAGGATGAAGTGCTCAAGATCACATTGATAAACATTCAATTCGTCTGGTTGAGTATTTTTCA
>NGKG01000003.1:514624-580331 GCA_002162505.1 Myriosclerotinia scirpicola
TGTGGGAAACAGTCAATGAATGATAGTAGACGGTGGTTGTAATTTGGGAGATTGTTTTGGGGTATCGACACCAAACTCCCAGCACCAAACACTCTGCAGTGAGTACACCACAGAATGAGCCCTCGCGATTGGGCAAAGTTTGGGGTAAGGCTTTATGTATTCTTTTCGTAACCCGCGTATGTATAGATCTATCAATAAGACCCATAATATTGTACATCGCATATTTATGCATTGGAACTTGCCACCCATCCTATAAATTATACAGTCGTTACCCCATCCTGCCACCCCCTCAATCCTCCGGCTCATCCTTAACTCGAACCTCCCCATTCGGATCTCCAAAATCTCTCAACCTCCCTTTCCCAGTAACCGTCTCCGCTAAAACCACCGTCTCAATCCCCGTATCCCTCTCATCCTCGGGCCCCATCGGTAAAGCATCAACGTCAATCTCCATTCCCAACAGGCTTTTCAGAATAACCTCACTCCCAGCCTTACTCATCACCTCATTGGCATGCTTGCAGGTCTCGCTCGCGACGCACTCCACACAACCTTCGTAGCAATGACAACCCTCGACCCTCCTCAATGCCTGTTTCAGCAAGAGATCAATAAATTCAAAAGCTTTGGTACTGATACCAGATCCTGATGCGCCGCCTTTGGCATCGTAGAACGTGAGGCGAGCAGGTCGTTTCCGACTTGTTTCTTTTTGTGCGAATTCCTTCACGCCAATTTTACATTCGGTGCGTACATCGCCGGGCATACTTATTACGAAATTAGGCATAAGTGATAGAACAGCATGTTCAGCAGCGTGGATAGCACCAGCAATATTGAGACGTCGTTCAACGAGGATCTCGAGAGCCATTTTTGGAACGTCAAGCCACATACCCTTACTATAGAGGATGATAGGTGGATTTTCGACTTGGATCGCATCAAGAATACGTCGTTTTTTATCGAGTTTGAAGAATCCGAAGACATTTTGTTGAATCTTGATCGCTCCGAAAAATGCACGAGAGAGTGAATTGGGGATGCGGCGGATAGCCTCTGTTTCGATAGGGTCAATGTCGGTGTAGTCGCGTTGTTGGGTGGTCCAGTCAACTTTGACAAGTTCAACTTTTGCGATCTTGCGCTCTGGGTTAAATTCTTTGACAAGATATGTGTTTCCTTGATGCAGGAAAATACCACCATCGTACAATGTGAAGAATGCTCGAGAGGCTTCTAATTCTTCGAGCACAGTATTTTTACCATGACTGATATCAATGATGGCGAAATGATCCTCTTCGGTATCTCGAATTGCGACCAATTTTGATGGAGTGGGTCTATATCGATCACTGCAGTGATAAAAGCCAAGTTCATCTTTCACCAAACGTTCTTCTGCGACCTCGGCCAAGTTCTTGGGAAAGTAAATCGCATCTTCATCTGGACGAATGGGCATTTCGTAGGCCGCACATTGAACGTGGCCTTCGAGTACTAGCATGTTTTGCAGATCGACTTGCAGCTCGCAATTTGGTTTTGTGAATATTTCATCCGGATTGTTCATGTAATACTGATCACTAGGGAAGCAGTCACCGATCAAGACTGATAGAGAGTCCTTATTCCTTCGACCCGCTCGTCCACTTTGTTGCCGCAGATTCGCGATCGTATATGGGAAGCCAACAGTCAGGACCGCATCCAAAGATCCAATATCCACCCCGAGTTCCAGAGCGGTTGTTGCAATTATACCCATTAGTTTCCCCTCGAACATTTCGCTTTCTATTCTTCTCCTGTCTTGTGGTGTGTATCCACCTCTGTAGCCCATTACGCGACCCATACATTCAGGACGTCCCAAAGTGGCCAATTCCTCCTTCACTGCACCAACCAAAGCCTCACATTGCCTACGAACGCGACAGAAAGCTATCACCCGAACACCTCTAAGTATTAGCTGGCAGAATAATCTAGCAGCCTCTGCTCTTGTGTCACCACGTCCACTAGAAGGATCGGCGGGATCTTTGAAAGGGGTATTCCAACACAGAAACTCTTTTCTGCCAGAAGGAGAACCATCAAAGTCTGTCATTCGTACATTATCAATACCAAAAATTGTTTTGAAATGCTCCAGCGGGTTAGCCACTGTGGCAGAGCATGAAATGAATTTGATGTGACGATTTCCCAGCGCCGCACATATCCTTCTTAATCGTCTCATGATGAAGGCCACGTGAGAACCGAACAGGCCATTGTAGACATGAATTTCATCTACCACAACATACTTGAGATTCTTCAAGAATGTCCGCCACTTATCTTCGTGGGGAAGAATGGTGATATGTAACATATCCGGATTTGTAAAGATGATTCTTCCCTCATCACGTATCATGTTCCGATCCTTCATTTCCGTGTCGCCGTCGAAAGTCTCCACAATAGCTTCCTCAAGGCCGGTCATAAACCTCATCATCTCCTTCAGACTTCTTCTTTGATCTTGTGCTAGAGCTTTGGTGGGAAATATATACATTGCTCTAGAATTACGATCTTTCTCAAGTTCATGCAAGACGGGTATCTGGTAGATCAAGGACTTCCCAGAGCTGGTTGATGTTGCCACAATGACATTGTGCCCATCGTGAAGATTATTGATAGCTTCAGCTTGGTGAGCATAAAACTGTGTAATGTTCTTGGTGTTGTACAAAGCATTGACCATGTTTTGGCTGAGGACGAAATTTAAATCTCCATATATTGCTTCTTGAGGATCAAAGACACGATGGCCATCAGGTACGATTTGACCAGTATACCATTCGCTATCTTTGATTTCTGTGATGATGTCCGGTATACTTGCTCGCTCTTTGGGTATGCTTTTTGGTAAAACACTATAATCAGGCTTCGGTGTGCTACTTCTCGATATTGATGGTATAGGAATTAATGGCTCGGCCTCCTTCAACAATGTTTCTTCTGGATCAACACCATCTGCTTCGCAACGATTAAGAAATGCATTGATAGCACTGACAAACTTTGTATTCCTTTTCTCGATTAAATTCATCATCTGTTTTTGGCTGAATACCGGCATCTTCAATTCTTCATCCTTTAACTTCCTCGTAGCCTTTACTGCTTCACCGGTCTGCTTACTCTGTACTTGTCTCTTCAAATCCCCGTCTATGAACTCAAATAAGAGGACTTCTTTACCTTCATCATCGGCCATTGCTCCATACCCCAAACCTTCAGTACCTGTAAGACCCCCCACGGAAGCATCTGGAGCCGGTCCGGCAGCATGCCAATCCTTCGCTCGTCCACCTTTAAATGTCTCGTCCCTTTCGGCGCCTCTAACATCCAATTGTAACATTGCTTCATCGACATATGCAAAATTCATTCCACCGGGGCGCAACGCCACTATCTGCGCAATGTCCTCAACCCTCAACTCTCGCTTTATATGACCTTCCACGGCAGACTTAAGGTTATCGATTGTGGTAGCTAAATGCTTTCGTGTGGAGCAGAATGTGTAGACTAGGTTTAATGCTCGATGGGTCTTTTCGAGGGTCTGGAAGGAGGGAGGCCATGTGATGGTACTGGTAACCGGCTTTGTGAAAGACGATGCATTTCGAGCGAGCGCAGGAGGTGTTTTACCTTTTGCTACTCGCCGCAGCTTCTTGCCACCATCATTTTCTTTCGTGGGAACAGGTGTACTGTCAGTTGTACCGGGGGCTTCTTGATCCGGCTGAACGGTAGTCTGCGGCGATGTAGTCGAAGTCGTATCTAAATACGCGTCCTCAGCATCCTTCCTCTTGCGCTTCCGGACTATCTTATTAGATACCGTCGCAGCTTGTAGTTTAGCCATTTTCTGGCTTTTCTATGACAACTATTACATTGTGTTGAGGTGAAATGCTCGAAGCGCGAACGGGTGGCGTAGGCATATTATCGCGGCCGCGTCCACTTCGCGAAGTCACGTTAAAAGCGCCACTTGATTACATAATCACATAATCAACCCCGCACTTATTATCCCCCCTGAAAAAAGTGCAACACCTAAAATTTAGACCTCTTCATCAGTCTCGGGTTCAAGGATTGTAGCCAGCACTCAGTTACCTCACACCTTATGTATTGAGCCCGTATATAATAGAAAAAGGCAGCTGCATGGCCCTCTCCAATCCTCAGGAACAACTTTTGGGAATATTACTAAATGGTTATTCGTCGCTTGCCGGATGAGCCCTAAGTAACCAGAGCTTTACCTTCGCATTAGGATCTACATCCCCTTAATCCATATAGCCCTAAATCTTGCCTCCGATTAGAACTGGACAGTGATTCCAATTAGTTTCTAGTTCCTGACCAGTCGGGGCAGGTTTTTTGGCTCGTTAAGGCTGCAGATATCGTGTGTATTAAAATTGCTGCCATATACTCCGTATTTCTTTCGGTTAATTCGAGCGGAATGTTAGGTCACATCATGAGATGATTTTATGGTTGTTTTTCTGTTGTTATAAAGTGACAACAATCTCGCGATAAGAATCATCATAGGTCATAAGGAATCATTGTAGAACTTTAGATGGTAAAAAAGGATATGGTAGTGGAGTTGGATGAGTAAATTTTCATTGTTTGATTCTGAACGAAAAATGATAGGGGGTTAGAAAGGAGCTGGGATGAGTAGCCGAGTTTATACTGAGTTAGGCCCTCACGCTTTACAGTACATCAAGGGACGACGTCATCAAATAATTTTTTTCTATTGTGAAGATTGTAGGTCAATTATATGTGCATCTTGATGATATGGCTGGACAGAATAGTATGGTAACAAAATGTTCATAGTATGACCTCGAAAACACAATAGTAGTTAGTAGTTCAAAAATAAGTTTTGACAGATAATGTATTGTATATTGAATTGATATTATACATTTATAAATTTCTATACTTAAACTCAATATTAATATAATAAACGGTAGAATTATGATCTCACAACTAAATAGTACTCAAAACACCATCGATCCAGGGTTTCTTAAAATACGTATCGATGAAGGCACCGGCGAATATGAGAACGTGAATTTCTGACTTATGTGATATGGAGGACATTTTTCTATTTGATGGGTTTTTAGAGGTTAGAAGACTCAAAAATCTACGCCCCTTTGTCGCTAAGGGTACGATGCTGTAGCTAAGGATATGTACTTTGTTGATTGTGTACTGTGGGGATCTAGTCGAATATAATAGCCCTTTAAATACCTAATCCAATGAAGGATGACAAAAGTATAATGAATTAATGTTATGGAATAAGCAATTTAGTCTATACTTAAGAATGACCAAAATCTAACTTCTAGCAGACTTCAATGTCAATTTCTAAAGAAGTTTATTTAACCTCGTCCTGGGAAGCCGTCCCAAGAAACATGTAGCTTTCGGGACTATGACAACTCATCTATACCACACCGGAAAAATACTGAGGCGAAAGGGTGCAGAGCTTAAACTAGAATGTTTAGCCCTCAACCCAAAGTTCTCAAGCAAGATAAGCATACCCCATACCTCACATCCCTTCTTACAAAGCACCCCATAGCCCCCACTCCCCCTTTTGCTCAGCCGTCCACCCATATCCCCATATCCCACTATTCCTCCCATCTTCCAACCATCTCATGCCCCCCTCTCCCTCCTCATCCCAAGTTCAACCTTTCAACCCCTTCACTCAACTCCCTTTCACACTCCTCACAAACATCCTTCCCCGACCAATCCTCCCACACAACTTCCTCCGGCCAACTCGGACACGTCAAATAAGTTGCCTCGTTATACCCTGGACAGAAAACAATTTCTTTGATGACGACGTGTTTGGGAGGGTGTATGGATTGGAGGGGTATGAATTGTGATTGGCAGTGTGGAGAGGGGAATGGGTAGATGTGGCGTATGCACATTTTTCGAGACTGGAAAGGAGGGGAGAGTAGTAGTGAGGTTTGTGTATAGGGGCGAAGAAGGCCGGCTTCGTTGATGGTCGATTTGGGTGCAAAGGTTGAAAAGAGTATGAAATGGATTGCGCATGTGTGATATGGTGAATTCAATGGGGAGAATGTAAGTTTGTCGACTTGCAGGGTCTGAGGGATGGTATTTGGAGGTCCACTCGTCTCACGCGCCTGTGATGAGTAGCGACGTTCTGACTCAGAACAAGGTAATGGTAAAATTGAGCTGTGAGTGAGGGTATATATCTAAGAGAGGAAGAAGGAATGTATTTGGATTTATATGCGTCTCAGCCCAAACATCATATGTAAGTTGTGATTGCTAGAAAGTTGTGGGACATTATACCTCATATTCTTAGTCCAATATCAGAAAAAATGAAAAACGAGGAATGTGAAATGGCATGTGGGGGGTTTGGGTAGTTAGCGGGAAGCTAGAGGATAGGCTAGTACTAGCCTACTATGGAGAATCATGTACCTTCGAGAACTACGTAACATTTTGGATCAGTTGTCGAGTAGCTACATTGGATTGTTGTCATTATCTGCAATGAAAAAATATAATGAGTTATCTTGTTTCACAACTTAAGTCAGTGAGTAAAAGTGAGGTCCCATTTGAACTTTGATGGGAAGCAGGCGCCTTTGATCATTTGTAGTGTAGCTCCATATGATATGTTACCGTCCCCATTGATTCAGGACCCTGTCTCTCATAGTGTTTCACGGCAACTCTCCTCTCTCGCTTCCCCTGGATCTCTGACCCATTATTCCCGAGAAGTAGGAACTAGAGCCCATCGCCTCTTTACCATCACGTCACAGACTTTGGTAACCGCGTTTGTGGCTGATATATCGAAACATATTCGTAATGGGGACATTTTTGATAATTGGAAAGAGATATGCGCCACGTGTCGTTACTAGACCCTCACATCCATCTCCACTTCAACAACGGCGTCAACTAGACTGTGGAGACCAAGTCAACTAATGCCATGAGACCCTCTCTCCGAGCATTGTGGTTGTTTCATGATATTCGACCCATCAACAACGACAAGCAAGCTGTGGAGATAGACTCAACTAACGGTACTCGCACTGGTCAGCCGTTTTATTTGAATGGAGAGAGGTACAATTCGTGAGATTTTTCAAGAAGAATAGAATGTACCCAAGGAAAATTTGGTAACACTACATTGGAGGAGGAACAAAAATGACTTGTGGGCTGATATAACACATATTCTCAAGTCTCACTGCTCGTAGTTATATGAGACATGATAACTCCAATGTTTGAAGACATTTCCAACACATATGCTTCTATTTTGGCGGATCACTGCGTGTTTGATATCACTGCAAATAGATTTACGGCCCTCCTTCGTCAGTTACTTTTGTTACTACTGTGATTTCTATGAACTCGATGAAATGATTAACGGATAATGTGTAGACTACGTATCGACAAGGGAAAAGATTGTCGCGGGGTTAAGATTAGTATCCGAACCCGTAAGAAGCATTATCAAATAAAAACGTCCCGCTGACAATGGTGCAATAAAACTCCCATAGCAAAGGGTTCTGGAAGATCGTGGGGACAAACGAGTAACCGACCATTCAGGAAAGGGGGAAGATTTTCGTGCTCTACTTGGAGCGCGTGAGTTCATGAACGGACCATTAGGCATCCATTAAAATGCCGCGCGGATAGCAACTTGCAGCAAGATATTCACCACAAAATGCTTTGCCCTTAGTGATATTGGAAGTATCGCGATGAGCACTTGCAATCCTACAATGAGCCTCAAAGGTGGGTTGCAAATTGTGGTGGAAATTGGAATCCTACCTTGCATAACACTAAACTTAGTATTGATTCTGATGATAGATAGACATTACAAAAAGACTGCAGTTTAATTTCTAGACGTCAAAGAACACTCTGATGCAAAAGGATGACTTGCATTTAATACCGTCGCCGATCACCACGAATGAACCAGAAATTTCTTCCGGCAGATCCGTCCATCTTCGCTTGGCGATTAAGTTCCACTTTTCCCCAAAGGACAGTAACAAGTCTAATAAAACCCATCTTCAATACCCAAGAACAATTTTGATTTACAACTTGTACATACGAATATTAAAAATATGGGCAGTATGGGATCTGAGCAACAGAAAGTGAACGTTTGGTTGGATTGTGATCCAGGTAAGTGAACGATCTACTCGGCGACATCGGAGTCATCTGCTTACACTCTTCGTAGGCCATGATGTAAGTTTTATATCTTCGTATCTGTCGGCGCAATGCACGCTGGAATTTTGATATATGGATTATGCCTCAGAGTTGTCTCAAATTCGTTCTTTTCAGGCTTAAGCCACACGACAGTCATGCAAAAAAATAAAAAAAAATAAACAAGAAACAGACAATCATGTAGTCATATGATCGTCCACTCTTGAGGATATCTAGTTAAGATTGAGGGAGACAGAGAGAGATTGACTTGAAAGCTAAACAAACCAACAGGATGCATTCGCCATACTCCTCTCCGTCTACCACCCCTCCCTCAACCTCCTCGGAATTTCCACCGTCCACGGAAACTCCTCCATAAACCACACCACCTACAACGCCACCTCGCTCCTCACAGCCATGTCCGCAAACCACATCCCGGTATATCAAGGGTCTGGAGCCGGGTTAGTACGCCCGGGTGTGCATGCCCCTGCTATTCATGGAGAGTCTGGGTTGGAGGGAACAGAGCTTTTACCGACGCCTACTAAAGGACCGGTTGATGAACCGGCTATTGATGCTATGGCAAAGGCGCTGTTTGCTACGCCGCGAGGTTCGTCTTGGTTGGTCGCTACGGGTGCGTTGACGAATATTGCGCAGTGTTTTCACAAGTATGAAAGATTGGCTGAGCATATTAAGGGAGTGAGTATCATGGGTGGTGCTGTTGGGAATGGTTTCACGGATGCTGTATTAGGCAGAGTGGACGATAAGGAAAGGATTGGAAACTGGAGTATCTGGGCCGAATTTAATATTTTGGTTGATCCGGAAGCTGCAGCTTTTATTCTTGAGCACGAGATTTTGAAGACAAAAGCGGTTTTGATTCCGTTGGATATTACACACCAGGTTTTGGCTACAAAGGAGGTGCAGGACATGTTGAGGAATGGGAGGGAGGGGAAGGATAAGAGTACGTTGAGAACGATGTTGGTGGAGTTGCTTACATTTTTTGCGGCTACTTATGATAGGGTTTTTGGGATAAGTGATGGGCCTCCGTTGCACGATCCGTTGGCTGTGGCTGTTATTATGGATGGAATCTTCGGTGCGGAGATTCCATTCTATGATTTCAAGGACGGTGGTAAGAGGGAGAGATTTGAGGTTAAAGTAGTCACTGAAGGAAGTCATGATGATGCTCAGAAAGGATCGGATACTGGTAGAACTATTGTCAAACTGCTCCCTGACGGGGAGGAGGGTGTCAAAATCCCAAGAGGCCTAGATATCACGAGATTCTGGGAAGTAGTGGAGGATTGTTTATCTAGAGCAGATGCCGTGAATAAGGCAAACGGAATTGTGTAAAATAATCCAAATATATCTATACCCAGAAAAGTTACATCGTAATCATGAGATCTGTCTATACCTGATACCTGCTTTATAACTCCAATGATGCGCTTGTCCGCCAAAAATGCCTCCATTGCCCATTGCCCATTAACCATTTCCCGTTTCCCCATCCAGAAATAACGCCGTTCGTCGTGTGATGCTATTCGCAGTTGAGACCAAAATATCAAAATCACTCCTTCGTATCCTGTGGAGATTTTGTCTCTTCCGAAGCCGTAGTCTCTTTCGCATCATCCTTGGCCTTGGGCTCCCCCTCAGCGTCAAACCCAAGCTGATCCAATTCCCTAATCAACTCGTTGATCTTAATGACCTTTGCGAATTGCTCTGGTAGCAGCTTGGCCCCGTCCTGTTGACTCTTCTCCTTTAGCTCCTTAGCCTGCTTCAACTTTTTCTTCAGATTCCTTGCTTTCTTTTCCCTCTCGGCCTCAGGATCAACCTCTTCCTTCTTTTCAACCTCAGTATCCTTCTTCCCATCCCTCCAGTTATCAGCCTGGCTTCCTTTCACTTCACTATTTCCCTCTTTGGAATTCTCAGCCGCCTTCTTTCTCGCTTCTCTTCTCTTCGCATTCTTGTTGCTTGCTGCACTTCCCGCCGCGCTGGTATCGTCATTCAGGCTCTCTGCACCAGGTGGACCCCTACTACCGCGATTCTTCCACGTCTCTGCCGTTCGGTTTTTATAAACTTCGACATCCTCGGGTGGCTTGTATCCTGGACGGATCTTGATTTCTTTTCTCTTGGTGCCGTCGGCGCGGGTAGATGATGGGATGTGACGATCGCCCGTTTGAGTTTCGACGATGCCAGCTTTGGAGGGGGTGGGTACTGAAGGCATCTTTATAATGTAGAGAGGTACGCAGCCCTTAGAGACCTTCCGGATGTATCTTACAGGAGAAATATAGAATTTTGTACAAATGGTAGAATTTGGGTAAAGTTGAAGAAAGTTTATAAATGTAGGTAATGTTGTAGAAATTTAAAATCTGCTAATAAAGAACTAGTAGGTATAAAATTCATGACGCGGTGACACTCTAATTCTTAACCAATCAAAAGCCAGTCGATATGACCATCGGGATTTTGCGTTGTTTTGCCGGAAAGCCAAAATTTGTCCGATTGCTCTACAACTTCAATCCACGGAACTACTTCACTCGATAAGCTGTCTCTACCGATCTGCGAAAAGAATTGATTAACTCGCCATGGTATGCTCAGAATATTGGACTATTCTCATGGCCTCTAGGTCTTTGCTAACATACACAATCGCAGCCTTCCGCAAGCCGTCCTCTTTACAAGTCAGTTACCCTACCTCGATGCGCCCACCACAACGAGACAACTACGGGTGGGAAGACTTGAGGTAGCAGAAGAGCTAATGGTTATTGGGATATAGCTTCCTCTTCCGAAAGAACTATGTTTTCCTCGGTGCAGTTTTCGGAGCTGCTTTTGGATTCGAAATGTATGTCTACTAGCACAACCGGAATACCAAGGAAAAGGAACGGCCAACTGATACTTTACAGAGCATATGATTCAATCACAGATAGAGTTTGGGATTCCATAAACAAGGGTGTAAGTGATACCCAGTCAAATAGAATGGAGGACCCGTGCTGATGATTATCGACAGCGCCAATGGAAAGACATCCGATCGAGATATGTTGAGGCTGCGGACGACGAATAGAGGATTGATGAGTAGAGAGGTGTCAAGGGAGAGACTGGGGCGTCAGTATTGGGAAGGGAGCTTTGATTGGAAGTGTATAAAAGACAATCGAAATTGTAGCACCATACAGGCATCAAAAAAGCATGATTACAAAGACAGTACGACGATGACATTGCTTCGGGTGATTGCTTCATAGATTTTGGCGGGAATTCGAGATATATGTGAAAGTTGGGCCAGTGAGTTGGGCACGAAGGTTCAACTTGAGCTTCATATTGTCATATTGTGGTTTCTACTCATTATTAAAGCCAAATTTATACATTGGAGAGAGATGTCTATACTTATATCTCAATGGTAATTTGATCATTATATTTACCTTCAAATAATATGATATAACTTTTTGTTCAGTTCTGATAGGTGAGTTGAATGTGGTATCAAAGTTCAGACATTAATAAGACATTGGACTGTTTGATGCGTAGCCTTTGTGGAAGCTCATGAAACGGAACTCTCCCCCGCCACGCTCCATTCATCCTCCACAATAAATCAAACCCTTCACATCATAAAACTTTCTACCTACCTACCTACCTTTGAATACAATTTAATCTTCTGCCTTCAAACCCACAGGAGTTCGAGATTCATTTCTATTCCAACACATAATCTCAACTTCCTGCGGCAACCGCAACCGCAACAACCGCAACGTCGATACCGATAACGATTCTTTATCGATGAACAAGCATACCACAATCGTCATATAGTAATAAGAATATACCAATTTATCCAGAAGACAGAAAATTCACCCTCTGCGCAGTTCCAAGAAGGCATGGCGGAAGAATCTATGCCCTCGAGGCAACTCTGCGAATTCCTTAAAACATTGCCCCGCGTCCACAAAAATCGATACACAGAGCAGGCGGAACGCGACCTACTTCAGAATCTCTTCTGGTCTTTGGCTGGTGGACAAACAGAACACTTAAACCTTTTCTTTCCAGAGAATTCGAGACCATCAGCGACCGAACCATGGAAGCTGAGGAAAGCACAAGGAGGAACCGATGGCGATGAGTTCACAGAGGCGGCCAGAGGGAAGGTTTGCGGACATATATTCAAGACCGGAGAAGCTACATATCGATGCAAAACCTGTAGTTCTGATGACACATGTGTACTATGCAGTCGATGTTACGATTCCTCTGATCATACGGGACATATGGTATACGTGAGTGTGTCGCTGGGCAATAGTGGATGTTGCGATTGTGGAGATCCAGAAGCATGGCGTCTACCTGTACATTGCTCGATACATACAGCACACGGTCCTGGTTCGAACGAAGACAAGGGCAAAACAGTCGGCCTACCTGATGAATTGGTGGAAAGTATACGAATGACCATTGGAAGGGCTTTCGACTACATTTGTGATGTTATATCATGTTCGCCCGAACAATTACGATTACCTAAATCGAAGGAGTCTATACAGTTGGATGAGAGGAGATCGCGTCTAACATCTTCGTACTATAACGGGGACATCATTGAGGATCCTTGCGAATATGCAATTCTTCTCTGGAACGACGAAAAGCATACTGTCAACGAGGTTCGAGACCAGGTCGCAAGAGCTTGCAAAGTGACGAATGCGGAGGGTATGCAGAGGGCACACGAGACTGATGATATTGGTCGTAGTGTCATCAAATATAGCACCGACATTGACAAATTATTGCGGGTGTCAAAAGTTGTTGAACAGATTAAAGTCACGGTCACCATTCGTTCTGCTCGAGATACTTTCAGAGAGCAGATGTGTGGAACCATCATTGAATGGCTCAGTGATATTTCCGGTTGCAGTGTCGGCCCGGATCACAATATATTGCGTCAGGTCGTTTGCGAGGAGATGCTCAAGGAGTGGAATCGAGGCAGCGAGGCTAGCAATGCAGACATAGGCCTGAATGGAATCGATGATCATGAAAAAGAAGAGTCGATATGGACAGATGCTGAAAGTCGGGCTATTAGACATATTATGAGAGATCGTCGTACTCAGGCTATGGCAGTAATGGCAGCCGTAGCAGCTACTGATTCAGATACCGATGAAACTGACAACGGGGACGATGATGAGCTTGATGGAGCCAATAGACTCATGCTTCACATGGCTGAGGATGACGATGAAGAGGGCTCCAGTGACGAAGAGGTAGAACTAATTCAATTCGTTCCTACGGAGGAACTTAGGATTTTGCAGCCGGCGAGACAACAAGTTTTACAGAATGCACCTCAACCGGAAAATGAAATAGAACATGAAACCGATAACGATGGAGATGTTGATATGCTTGGAGGGGACGACGAGGCACTAGAGGTGCAAGAAGCTACTATGGCTGGATATCCACCTCCACCACCACCGCCTCCTGCACCTCAAAGAGTCACTCGGGATCGTGATCTTACACCCTCAGACTCCGATACTGCGGAAATGCAACCACTCATATCAGATAATCTTTATGCTAAAGCCAAGATGGATATTCCAAAGACTCCCAAGAATCAAGTAAAGAAAGAAATAGCAAAACCAGCCAGGTATTGGCTTGAAAGCCCCCCTGGTTATACCGACAGAGAATCAGTGCCATTACACGAGGACCTGTGGCATAAATTGCGATTGGATTGGCTTATTCTTTTCGACTTGAGGATGTGGAAGAAAGTTCGAGTTGACCTTCGTGAGCTCTATATCTCGACTGTGGTCTCAATACCAGAGTTCAAGCGTGTGCTTGGTCTACGTTTTGCAGGTCTTTACACGACTCTTGCACAACTATACCTTATCGCCGACAGGGAGCCAGATCACTCGATTATCAATATCTCTTTGCAGATGCTGACGACTCCATCAATTACAGCTGAAATTGTCGAACGAGGAAATTTCTTAACAAACTTGATGGCAATTCTATACACATTCCTTACTACACGACAAGTTGGGCACCCTTATGAAATTTTTCCAAATGCTACATTGGCTTTCGATTCCGGATCTGTAACCAATCGACGGATGTACCATTTTTTCATGGATCTAAAATATTTATTCGGTTCAGAGCACGTACAGGAGAAGCTACGCACGGATGAAAGATACATGCTACAGTTTTTGGACTTGGTAAAACTCCATCAAGGTATTTGTCCTAATGTCAGAGCAGTTGGCGAGCATGTGGAGTATGAAACGGATGCTTGGATTAGTGCGTCTTTGATTACTCGGGAAATCAATAGGTTGTGTAGACAATTCTCGGAGTCTTTCAAATGGACTCCTGGCGAGTCAATGGAGCCTGTCGGCAGAGCAATCCGCACTGCAGCCAAGGCAGTAATTCTCAGCTCCTTGGGTACGGAAAGAAAACGCTTCACCCAGGCAGAGATAAAGGAAGAGATCAAATTCAAGAAAGTGGGCGATTACGAATTCGATACCACTGAACAATCGAACAGTGTCGTTCAACATTCAGTCGTCAAGTTTGTGGTAGAATCACAACCCATTAGTTTTCATCATGCTCTACACTATACTCTCTCTTGGCTTATTGAGTGTGGTAAGAACATGTCTCGGGAAGAACTCATTCATTTACTTAGCTTCAATACTCAAGAACTCCTAGCTAAACCTAAGTCAATGGGACAACGAACTATGCCAAGTCAAGAATACTCTCCAGAAGATCACTTGATGGCAGCATTCGACTATCCCCTACGAGTTTGCGCATGGCTAGCTCAAATGAAAGCTAACATGTGGGTTCGAAATGGTATGAGTCTCCGTCACCAACAAGGGACATACCGTGGAGTCACTCTGCGTGATGTGTCCCATCATCGAGATATCTTCCTTCTTCAAACCGCTATGGTTGTATGTCCGCCTGCTCGTATGCTGGTCTCAATTATCGATCGATTCGGTCTTGAGCAGTGGATGAAGGGTTTGTACGAAGCAAAGTCAGACGGAGTCGATGATGGACAGATTCTTGATATCGCAGAAGATTTAATCCATCTTCTCATCGTCTTGATCAGTGACCGGACATCTTTGCTTTCGAATGATGATGACCCTGGATCTCATATAATGGCTATGCGACGAGATATTACCCATGTTCTTTGCTTCAAGCCGCTATCATTCACTGAGATCTGCAGCAAGCTACCAGATAAGTTCCAAGATCAAGAAGAGTGTCAAGACATTCTCGATGAGATGACAAATTTCAAGCCTCCTGAGGGTTTATCTGATGTTGGAACTTTCGAGCTTAAGGAGCAGTATTTGGAAGACATTGATCCTTATATTGCTCACTATAGCAAGAACCAAAGGGAAGAGTCTGAGAATACCTACAAAGCTTGGTTGGCAAAGAAAACAGGAAGAACACCAGCTGAAATTGTCTTCGAGCCCAAATTACGAGCCATCGAATCGGGTGCGTTTTCAGACCTTGCAGCTTTCACACGAACTGGCATTTTCGCTCAGATTATCTATTATGCTCTTTTATATCCATTAATGGCAGATAAACTCACGCCAGCTGTACCCATTACACGAGTGGAAGCATTCTTGCATGTGGTTTTGCACTTGGTACTTATTGCCATAGCGGAGGATAAATCGGATGAGGATGAAATGTCGGAAGAGTCTCTCGAATCGTTTGTCTACATTGCCATGACAAGCAATGCACGAAGCAATTTCTCACCTAGTGCCCCAGCATCGAAGACAATCGTCGCTATTCTGGAAATGCTATCACGGAAAGAGGAGTTCAAGACCTGCCACCCAAAGATTACTCTGGTTCTGAAGAGAATGAAGCAAAAGCGACCAAGAAACTTTGAAACTGCTTTTTCACGATTAGGTGTTCCAGTCGATAGGATATCCACAGCTTCGCCTGCCAATAATAATGCGCTTGAGGATAAAGAGAAGAAAAAGCAAGCTGCACTAGAGCGTCAAAAGAGAGTCATGGCACAATTCCAACAACAACAAAAGAACTTCCTTGATAATCAGGGAGATATCGATTGGGGCGAGGATGACATAAGTGATTCAGAGATGGAATCTGAAGGCGAGAGTTCAAAGACTTATTATCAATACCCTTCGGGAACTTGTATTCTATGTCAGGAAGAAACCAAAGACGGTCGTCTTTATGGAACATTTGCATTGATGACTACGAGTTCGGTATTGCGCCAAACAGATATGTCGGATCCAGACTTTGTTCGCGAAGCTGCAAATATCCCCTCGAATTTAGACAAGTCAGCGGAAGATATTCGACCATTTGGAGTTTCTGGTGAAAATAGAGAACAGGTCCATAAGGTCACTTCTAGTGGTGTTGACATTGTTACAGAACGCTCCTTCATTGGTAAAGGATTTCCATCCGAATTTACACGCCCCGGTCCAGTATCTGTTGGGTGTGGACACATAATGCATTATAAGTGTTTCGAGGTCTACTATGAGGCTTCAAATAGACGACATCAGCATCAAATCGCTCGACATCATCCCGAGAAGCTTGAACTGAACGAATTTGTCTGTCCTCTATGCAAAGCTTTAGGGAACTCATTCTTGCCAATCATATGGTCTCCAAAGGAAGAGGTTCATCTTGGTCCCCTCAAAGCAGCAGATACTTTCGATGAGTGGATCGAAAAGTTTGCTGGTGCCTCCCGGCATCCTAGAGCTAAGAAGATCAATCAAATCGGTAGCGCTCACAACTATGATCATAAGGATGACTTTCCTGCAAGCCGACGGACCATGCAACTTTTCAAAAAGCACAACGATGACACTATGGCCAGTCCTTTGGTCTCTAAGATGCCAGAATTATTAATGGACGTTTGGGATCCACCATCGCCGACTCGTTGGTCACCATTCTCACCAAACAACCACATACGGGCTGCTCTCCCACCGGATATCGCAAACATCTGGGCCGAAAATTCCCTTCCTCTTCCAGGTGATCGAGCGTCTAACACAGGCTCCTCTGTGCGAGAATTGACCGATATATATCGAAGACTTCGAGACACGATGACAAAGAATGGATTAGCGACCAGCCATACGGACAAACTCTCACGACATGAAGAGAGGGACTTTTGTTCCAGTGATATATTGGCCAAGGCCTTGGGATATTCCATTTCTGCAGTTGAGATTCAGCAACGTGGTGTTCCTACATTACCAGGACAGACCTTCTTGGATAGCATTCCGCAACAAGCTCTTACTCACCTTCGAATATTGTCTGAGACAGCATTTTCATATGTTACAGTTGGGGGACTGAAACTTGCTGGAGACAACAGGGTCGCCAGAGAATTTAGTACCGATTATGAGCATCAATATCATCGACTCTTCCAGAAATCTGTATATTACATGGACACCGAACCCACTGGAAGAGTCGACCCCTTGCTTTTCCAGGATACCTTTATTTTCTTGGCTGAAGCCTCCCTATGTCTCGCCCCTGTTGATGATATTGATATCATTCATCTCGTTCGTCTTTGCTATTTAGCTGAGATGACGAAGGTTGTTCTGCAGTTGGGGCGACACATGGATAAGTCAAGATGGTTCGGCATGATAGAGCAGTACCGTCAAGAGGGATTCGATAATTTCGGTGAATTTTGTCGTCACGTTCGACTATCTGACAATGTAGAAGTTACACCTCCTAATTCTACGAGTCTACATGTTTTCCAAACATTGGGGGATTGTCGTTCATTTTTGCAGAATTATGCACTGGTTTATCTCCGAAAGGTTATGATTCTCTTGAATGTTCGCTATGCCATCGCATTCCAAAACTACGTTGCTTCAAATTCTGATATGAATGAGCTTGATCGCCTCACTGAAGCCTTACTCTTACCGACCTTCAGTGAGATGTTTTCTCACTTTGGCGAGCAAAATGGCACTATTCCATGTTTAGTTACCAGCTGGATTCAACATGCGAATATAGTCAACAATAACATGATCATGGCTAACACAGACATAGCAAGGATTAGCAGAAACGACAGCTCAATACGTGAACACACGAATGAAATAGAACACATAAGGAATCTCGTCACGCGTGCTATTGAAGGTAATTTTTTCGACGCATCAACGATGAAACGTCGTCTTGATGGTTACAATAACGGACTATGCCTCAGTCATCCTACTATCTTTGAACTCATTGGCCTTCCTAAGAATTACGATACTCTAATGGAGGAAACCATGAAGAGACGCTGTCCTAATAGCAAGAGAGATATTCAAGATCCGATGCTTTGTCTTTTCTGTGGTGAAATATTCTGTGGCCAGAGTATATGTTGTTCAAGAGATGGTCCAGAGAAACCTAATGGTGGTCCTAGAGATAAGATTGGTGGTGGTCAACAGCATATGCTTAAGTATGTCACCCTTCTTCGCTTCCCCTTATGCTCCTCACCCTCTTTCTCCCAATTTCCTCCAAGTAAACCATTACTCACCCAATTTGTACCCCAGATGTCAGAAAAACACAGCCCTATACCTCAATATCCGCAAATGCTGCATCTTCTACCTATACCGCACCAGCGGTTCCTGGATGGTCGCTCCCTATATCGATAAATATGGAGAGGTGGACCCTGGGTTAAGACACAGTCGCCAACTTTTCTTGAATCAGAAGAGGTATGATGCTTTGTTGCGAACGGTTTGGTTGGGTCATGGCGTACCGAGTGTTATTAGTAGGAAGTTGGAGATGGATATCAATAATGGGGGGTGGGAGACTATTTAGGGGGTTGTGGACGGAAGGAGAAAGGGAAGATGAGATGTAGAGGGAAAATACGGAGGGGAGGGGAGGATGATTTATGGAATTATTGAAAGGGTGTTACAGGGGTTTTATTATGAATGAGAATTCTTTCACTTGGGATTTCTGTTATAAACTAAGGTAGTATAGTTTGGGAATGGGCTGATGAATTTGGGAGGTTTATGCATGGTTTCTAGATAAATCGAAGTTACTTATGTCTTAATATATGTGCGCGTGTTTCGTGGTGTAGTAATACGTCGAATTCGTTAATAAAGCCAAATTCCTGAGAGCATTGAAAACATTTTATCTTATTACTACTGCCTAGTCCTTAAGCGAAGAAGTCTGCTATCAGACCTTGGTACATCATTGTAAAACCCCCCTTCTAGAATTCCCATTCGAAACCCAAAGTAGTTTACATACCTAGTGATTCATGAGTGCGAAGAATAAGAATTCAAATGCAGATTGACAGCTCGAAATCAAAGTATTGGACAGGATGATGCCAGGGTACCTGAAAAGCGAGAGGGTAAGCATCTGGACGTAAGGCTGGTGGTGATGGGAATATCTCTCAGCACAGCATACTTCGGTATCGACAAGAATGCGAGAAACAACACTTTTACCCAATTCTAACCACACCTAGTTTTCACAAACTCCTTCATTTCCTCTTCATCCCTATACCGAGTCCGAATCGTTTCACGCTCAGTTTTCAACTCCGCGTCCAATATCTCGGCATGTTGTTCGCGTTTCAAAACTTCTAGCTCACGAGTGGTCATCTCGGTATCTGTTTTGGATCGTTGTTTTTGGACATGCTTTACAGTGTGGTTGAGCGCGTTTTGATCACATTTGATGGCTCTTTCGGCGCTTTCGATACCAGCTTCCCTGGCTAGGAGAATAGCTGTATCGGCTTTGATAGCAGCTTCTTTCGCTAAGAGGACGACTATGTCGGCCTGAACTGCGGCTTCCCGAGCGTTGACGACATTTTCAGCGCCCCTGACGGCAATCTCTCGCTTTTTGACCTTCTCTTCACGACGTGTAACGTTCTCAATGCTCTTTTTCAACTCGCTTCTGTCCAATACAGCCCATTGTTCCCGCGTGTGAAGATTCTCTTGACCGGCTTTCAATTCTTCGTTGCGAATTGCAACAGACTCTTCTAGTAATTCGGCAGCGTAAATTCGATCCTTCAGTTCAGCAGAAGCTTGCGCTTTTGCCTTCTCCTCGAGGTTGGCTATAGTTGTCTCGCGGAGGGTGATATCACTTTCTCGTTGATTAATATCAAACTCTCTTTCTCTTAGGTTGGCTTCCAGATCTTGTGTTTCAAAGTAGAACGTGCCATATCGGGTCCAGCTAGCTTGTATATTGCGTTCACGAACATCCATGTCATGCTCTCTAGTTTCTAGTGTGGCGATACGCTCGGTGATATCCTGCTGGAGTTTTTCAAGGTCGGTCTCTCGAGATTGGAGAGCTGCTTCTCTGCGCTCTAGGACCTGTGCAGAATTCCATGTGTTAGCTGCCAATGCTCCTTGGAAATCAACCGTCAGGTCTTTTTCGGTTTTGAGTGTAGGGAATTGAAGAGGTGGGTCATTGAAATCCATAAGCCAATCTGAGCGCTCCTCCTGTTCTTCGTCATCATAAATAGGGGTATGTGGCTCTCCCCATTCGCTATCGGATGTGCTGAAACTCATCGGACTTTTGGAGGGGGTTGCATTAACTTCATCTTTGCTGCTTCTTGTTAGCTTGTTTCATAAGGTACTACTACATTTACGAATATCTGTGATTGAAACTCACCGGGCTATTTCTTCAGGCGGAGAGAGTGCGCGGCTGTTCGTTACCAGATTCCCATTCCTGGTTGTCAATTCAACCTTTATGCAATGCTGGTTACTACACGACTGGTCCTCGTTCAGGATAGTAATAAGGCGATGATTTGTTGGACTTTTTTGACAAGACATAGGAGTATCCTCAACTGCATTGAAAGTGACAAGATCTTTCACTAGAGCATACCCATTCCTTGTTTTCCATAGGTGATGCAATTCAAGCACTTTTGTGTTTGTGACGTAACACTTGTTAAGTTGAACGAATGTGACATCTACGGTATGCTCACCAAAGAAGAATGCCAATTCCGGTGCAGGTGAAGCTAACAGCAGACTTTCGTGATGTATCAAAATGCGAGGAAAGTCCTTTGGTGATTTATAGTCTGGGTGGCTTTTGATCAGGTTGGTAATATGAGTTAGTGATTTCAAAAGATCTCCAATCCAACTAGCAGCGCCAACAGAAGCCATCTTTCCTTGCTTTGAAGATATTCAACGCGTCGAGAAGCTGAAAGTATTGGGTATGTAGAAGTTTAGAATTGGCTCGTACGTTGAATTTGAGTGCACTCGTCACGCTAGTAATGAGCACGTGAGTGCCCATCAAGGTAACCATTTCTCAGCAATCATAATAGAGCAATTGTTTATTATTATTCTACACTTGTCTTGCATATTATCATATCTGATATGCCAATCATGATGAAGCAGAGATGTTGTAGATAGATTGAGGACAAAGGTTGAGCAAATCAACTCATCCGCTGCCGGCAATATGTGATGGGGACTAGATGGCTACTCATATATGTATATGTTCTTTTAGCCAAATCATCAGCAATAGCATTAGATCTATCTGCTAGTATGTTATGGTATTCATTGCTTACGCGTCATTTGCATTTAGTTTACAAGTGCCTGCATCAAAATCACGGACAGACACAGCAACATCAAAAATGACAATAGACATGGGGATGTAATTCAAATCACCTCCTTGAACCAGCACAATGAAAACCCCTTGAACTTATGATCAAACTACTTAGCATGAGCCCAGCTAGCAGATTCTTGATACATTGATAGAAGCCGAAAGTATGAAACATTCCCCTATCATCCTAGTCCTCACCAAAGCCCACACAACGTCCCAAGGCTTCTGCGCCCAACCAAGAACCGAGAAAGCCAAAACAGTAATTGTATCTCAAATCTCGAGACTTTTTTATAAACCGCCATGCTCAGTAGCGTACAATCGATAGAGCTAAGTCAAGGTTATAATACTTTTTATCTACCACCATGAAGGTCCGCCATTGCGAGGTGGTGGCCCTACTTGTGGTGGCCCCGTAGGTCCCCTAGATTTCAACGCCCTGAGTTCTTCATCTTGCCCTTTGATTCGAGACTTCAACCCCCTGAGTTCTCTATCTTGTCCTTTAATATGAGATTTTAAACCCCTGAGTTCTTCATCTTGTCCTTTGATTCGAGTTTCTAAATCCATGACTATCTTTCTTTGATAGGCTTTGAGTTGTTCGACATAATCATTCCATTCTTCAGACGAACCTACCAAGTTTTGAGCATCTCGTCGCAGAACCTCGATTTCTTTCTGTTGAGCCTGGAGCTTTCCTTTGGCTTGTTGAAGCTCTTCTTCCGATTGCTTAAGCTTTTTATCACGTCGGCGGTCCTCTTTAGATTGATCAAGAGCTTCACGATTGAACAAATCCTGACGAAATTTCAATGCGCTCTGGTGTTCTTTTAATTTGAGTTCCCGAGTCTCTACCCCCGTTTCACGTATCTTCATGTCTTCTTCGCGTGACTCCATAGTCCCCTCACGTTCCTTTATAGTCTCTTGCAGCTTCATCAAAGCAATTTCTCGAGAGGTCATATCCTCTCCACGTGAACTAACATCCTTTTCGTAGCTCTCGAGTAATATGCACAGCTTCTCCACTTCCTCTATATCAACAGCTGTCACGGAGTGCAGGGGTAGAAACTCAGGGATCAAATGGTATTTCAATTAAGATTGTAAACTATAAGGAATCAAAAGTTAGCTATTAAAAGAATCTGTATTTATACTATACAAACTATACTAGTTTAATTTTTAGATTATATATATATTATATATACTATATACCTTTAATATTATCCCCTTTTTTATATTATATACTTTTGTATAATTTAAAAATCAATTATACTATAATATTGTAACAAAGGTATTTAATTAAATTGGGAATTAAAAATTAAAAGTTGTCACGGAGTGCAGGGGTTGAAACTCAGGGATCAAAATGGTATTTCAAATTAAGGTTGTAAACTATAAAGAATCAAGAGCTAGTTATTAAAAGAAAGCTATATTTATATCGTATATACTAGCCTAGCTCCTAAATCATGTACATACCAAGCAAGCATCCTGACACTATTCCTTTTCTTATGCTATACTGTCACGAAAACCAGGGTATTATCGTGAGGCTATGCCGAGCCGGTTATATTACTCATGCGGCATGGGTAGATCACACCGCTCTACTGGTTCCCAGTAGAGCCGCGCGTTCTCCCCACCGAAGGTGGTGTGATTCCACTGCCGTATAGGGTAGTGATCAACGCTCAGCAMMTRTATATATCCGCCGGAGGATCCGTAGGATCCCCGGCAAGCTCTAGCAACATACATTCTTACCACTTGCTTTTTCCCGTACTCTTGCTTAGGTGATCATACTGCGTGACATATCGCGCGAAAAGTGACGCCACAATTAACGCTTTGGTTAACTGGGTATATATAGTATATTCTTGCGTGACACACCCCCGAGAGTAGCTACTAGCCTGATTAGGAGATGTGGCTAATCTCTGCTAATCCAAGAATATACTAGTACTAGAATCACTTCCTATGAAGGTGTCCAATCAGGATGCTGCCTTGTGGAGTGCTCTCGAATCACAATTAGCCAATAATAATTGGAATTGTGGGAGGCTTTAAGTGGGTTTAAGCGAACAAGGATGACTCAAATCCTTGCAAAAACCCCACTCAAACGACGGTGTACTAAAGTGAAGAATACTACCACTGCGCTAAGCACGAACCGGGCTCATAACTATCGCGCGAAAAGTGACGCCACAATTAACGCTTTGGTTAACTGGGTATATATAGTATATTCTTGCGTGACATATACATTTTTATATAACTTAGAAATCAATTGTATTATAATATCAAAGTAGAAATACTTAATTAAACTAAAAATTAAAAATTAAGAATTAAAAATTAAAAATTATACAATAATATTAAAACAAAAATATTTAAATAAACTAAGAATCAAGAATTAAAAGTTATATTATAATATTGAAATAAAGATACTTAAATAAGTTAGAAATCAAAAATCAAAAGCTATATTATAATATTAAAACAAAAATGTTTAATCAAGTGTTACGAATCAACCTCGGAGATTCGGCGATTTGGTCTCGGACCGAAGGTGCGAGCTAAGAAGAGCGGTGTAGCATCCTCATTTAATGTATCTGGCAAGATCCTTGGGAAAACTCTGCAATTCGGAGATTGTGTGATTCCCCAGCGGAACCTCGGTGTTTCGCTGTCGCGAACAATTGTACTTTAATAGCTTGGGTATTCCTACCTTTTAGAAAGTAATGAAAAGTTTTGGCTTATTGTGTACTACGTTGATTCATTGCTTATTTGTTCTAACATCAAGTTAAAAATCAAGAATTAAAAAAGTATAGGATTAAAAACTATAATTATAATAACTAATTAAATTAGGTAAAAATAAAGAATTAATTGTAAATATAATATTTAGAAATCAAAAGTTATATTATAACATCAAAGTAAAAGTATTTAAACAAATTAGGAATTAGGAATTAAGGGTTATATTATAGTATCAAAATCAATTATATTACAATATCGGAATAGGAGTATTTAATTAAACCAAAAATTAAGAATTAATACTAAAATGAAATTAAAAAGTTAAAAAGTTAAGAAATTAAAGAATTAGAAAACTAGGGAATTAAGAAATCAAGAAATCAGGGAATTAGGGAATTAAGGAATTGTAGTTTTTAAAGTATAAGAATTATATTGTTCGATAAGTTGAATATATCAATAAATAGTTTATTTTATTATAAAATGCAAAAGTTAAAACTTAAGAATTAAAATAGTATTTCAAATTAAGATTGTAAATTATAAAGAATTAAGAGCTAGTTATTAAAAGAAAGCTATATTTATACTATATATATTAGCCTAACTCCTAAATCATATATATACCAAGCAAGTATTTTGATACTATTCTTTCTTTTATATTATACACTCTTATATAACTCAGAAATTAATTGTACTACAATATCAAAATAAAAGTATTTAACTAAATTAAAAATTAAAAATCAAGAATCAAGAATCAAAAGTTATATAATAGTATTAAAATAAAAATATTTAAATAAACTAAAAATCAAGAATCAAAAGCTATATTATAATATTAGAATAAAAATGCTTAAACAAATTAAAAATCAAGAATCAAAAATTATATTATAATATTAAAATAGAAATATTTAATCAAGCCAAAAATTAAGAATCAAAAAAATACAGAATTAAAAGTTATAACTATAACAATTAGTTAAATTAAGCAAAAACAAAGAATTAACTATAAATATAATATTTAGAAATTAAAAGTTATATTATAGTATTGAAATAAAGATGTTTAAACAAACTAGGAATTAAGAATTAAAGGTTATATTATAATATCGAAATTAATTATATTATAATATTAAAATAGGAATATTTAATTAAACCAGAAATTAAAAATCAATACTGAAATAGAATTAAAAAGCTAGAGAGCCAAAAAGCTAAAGAATCAGAAAACCAAAAAACCAAAAAACTAAGAAATCAAAGAACTAGGGAATTAGGAAATCGTAGTTTTTAAAATATAGGAATTATACTATTTAATAAGCTAAATATATTAGTAAATAGTTTATTTTGTTATAAAGTGTAGGGATTAAAACTCAAAGATTAAAATGGTATTTCAAATTAAGGTTGTAAATTATAAGGAATCAAAAGCTAGCTATTAAAGGAAAGCTGTATTTATACCGTATGTACTAGCCTAGCTCCTAGGTCACGTGCATACCAAGCAAGCACCCTGACAAAAGTTATATTATAATATTATAATAAAAGTGCTTAAACAAACTAAAAATCAAAAATCAATTATATTATAATATTGTAGTAAAAATGCTTAAACAAACCAAAAATCAAGAATCAGTTATATTATAGTATTGTAATAAGGTTATTTAAACAAGTTAAAAATCAGAAAGGTATAGGATTAAAAATTATAATTATAACAATTAGTTAAATCAAACAAAAACAAAGAATTAGCTATAAATATAGTATTTAAAAATTAAAAGCTATACTATAATATTAGAATTAATTGTATTATAATATCAAAACAAAGATATTTAAACAAACTAGAAATTAGGAATTAAAAGTTATACTATAATTATAAAAGCGCATACGGATCGTTTTAATTATAACTACTTTTTTACTTTTATATAATTGTTTTTTAACAACAACACTATATAAAATAGATTCCTTCGGTAAAATAGCTAATTAAACTATACTCTTTCCATTATACCAAACAAAAATCGTAAATTATAAAGTATAAAATAGATAGTATTTTTGAATAAAAAAAAAATAATAAAATAATTATACATAATTAATAATAGTACAATAAATGGGTTATTAATACCTTATATTTTAATCAAAACTTGAATCACCACTTTAAAAAATAAGCAAAATAAATACAATAAACTTTATATTTTAATCAAAACTTAGATTACTATATTATTTCGCAAAATACATATTCACTTTATTATTACCTACCCTACTATTTATTTTTATAATTTATAATTTACAATTTTTATTTGGTATAATAAAAAAAGCATACTCTATTTAATTATTCTATTAAAGGAATTTATTTCATATAATATTGTTATTAAAAAACAATTAAGAAAAAGTAGAAAAAATAGTTATAATTAAAACGATCCGTATGCGCTTTCATATATAATATTAAAATCAATTATATTATAATATTAAAAATAGAATCAAAAAACTAAAAAGCTAAAAAGCTAAAGAATTATAAAAATAAAAAACTAAAAAATTAGGAAATTAAGGAATCAAAGAATTATAGTTTTTTTAAAATATAAGAATTATATTATTTGATAAATTGAATATATTAATAGATAGTTTATTTTGTTACAAAATGTAAAAGTAGAAACTTAAAGATCAAATAGTATTTTAATTAAGATTATAAATTATAAAGAATTAAAAACTAATTATTAAAGGAATCTGTATTTATATTATACAAACTGTACTAGTTTAGCTTTTAAATCATATATATATTATATATACTATAAACCTTTAACACTATCCTCTTTTTTATATTATATATTTTTGTATAACTTAGAAATCAGTTATACTATAATATTATAATAAAAGTATTTAATTAAACCAAAAATTAAAAATTAAAAATTATATTATAACATTATAATAAAAATGTTTAAACAAACTAAAAATCAAGAATCAATTATATTATAATATTATAACAAAAATGTTTAAACAAATTAAAAATCAAGAATCAATTATATTATAATATTATAACAAAAATATTTAAACAAACTAAAAATTAGAAAAATATAAAATCAAAAGTGTTACATTATCATTACGATTATATAATCTAGCCTAGCTTAGCGTAGCTTAGTTAGTACATGGCGATATTATCGCTATCGCCCACTTCTTGAATCCTACATCTCTTTTATCTCATTTATTGTTTATATATAGTAGCAAGTCCTGCTTAAAACCATATTACAATGCTATTAGCTTTATATAGTATTAGGCAGTTGTATAAAATCGTTTTTTTATAATTAAAAAGCTTTTTTAAAGCTAAAAACTAGCTTTGTACATTTTCTTGTTGTATTGTTTAATAAAGAGAATAGTAATAAGCAATCCTCCTTATACTAATCAAAAAGTTACCGTAAATAATATATTTTAAGAAACTGTTTTAAAAGTATAATTACTTGATTCCTTTTTTATTCTACAATCTACTACAAGAAACAAATTATTAACAAATTAGTAGAATGTTATTATTTAGATTCTACATAAATAAAATATAAACAATCAAATTGTACCTTCCTTCATACAAACTTTTGCATTTGGCAGTTTTAATTTAATATTGTACAATTTAAATTTTATATCAAATATACTTTCTAATTAGCACAACAATTACTTTCGAGTTATTATTGCTATTTAAACTATTATCAACGTTTTGTTAGTTTTGTAAGCTTTTAAACAAAATATTTTATTTGTTATACAAAAAGTATCTCCAATTGTATAAAACTAATTATTCAATATCATCAATAATATTTTTACAAACAAAATAGTTAATATTAAAACAAACTTTACTGCAAAGTAGTTCTAAAAACTACTATATACTATACAAACCTTTTAATAACAAAATCTTTATAAAACAAACATTTTATATTTTTACCCTTAAAATCTAGATTACTTCAAATCAAATAACAAAGCTGAACTGTTAATTGAGTTTGTGAATAACACTTTCGTTTTTTATAATATGTTTTCTTTTACTACTTAAGTTAGAGTTAAAATTGTGGGTGTTACTAAAAGTTTTTTTACTGCAAATACTATTTCATCTTAATTAAACTAGTATTTGAAGGATAAGGTTAAGCTTTGGTATACAAATAAAATATTCAATACTATTTGTGCAAAATTGAAGATTAATATAGACAATTAGTATTTAAAACTAGAAAACTGCTTCTATATATTATTAGGCTTAATCTTGAAGAAGCTTAAATAATCAAAATATACTATTGAAGACATTTGCAAATATAAAAACCCCAAAGAATTCATCCAAAATATTATGGTTTTGGACTGTAATATTGGTACTATTAAAACAAAATATGCTTAAATGCTTATAGCTTATTGTTATTTTGCTATTAAGCTTCGCATTCACATTTCTGCTTTTACATTTCAAACTAATCTTACTATTTTCATAAAACAAATAGATCAAAAAAAGGATAATTAGTTTGATATCTGATACTTTATTAATCCTAACGGCTGTTTATTTAGCCAATATAATAGTAAGTGTTTTTCATCTCACAAACTATATCGCTAGAACAATCATAAAAACTCTTACTTCTTTTTTTTTCCTAAGGATTTTTCTAATTTACATAAGAAGTATAATACTAACAAACCAAAGTTTAAAATCAAGCAAAACCCTTTTTTAACTAATAAAAAACCCTTTTGGAAACAAAATTCTAAACAAAATTAAAACTCTAATAAAGTTCAAATTTATAATACTAAAGAAGACAACATTAACAAAACTGGAAAAACAGAAAATCTTGCAGACAATAAAGATGAAAATATATATAATCAAGTATATTATCAAAGTATAGAAAGTGATAATAATGAATTGTATTGCAAATTAAACAATAATAAAAAAAAAGTGGAAGTTCAATATATCCATCTAATATAAAGTATTTCTTAAACCCAGTTTACCCCAAATAGCATAAAGGTATTGGCAAATGCAGATTCCAAATCCAAACATCAACCAAATATTCCAAAATTTGTTTTTGGCAAAAGAAATCAAAAACCAAAATCTACCCCTTTAATCCTTAGTTTTAAGTATAAATCTATTATATCCAAATTACTTCCTGATATTAAGGTTAATAAAAGTAAACATAAGTACTTCAACTATAATATAATATTTAAGACAAACAACAAGCTACATTTACATTTTAAAAAAAACTATAGCAAATATTGTTCTACTAAATTAATTGTTCTCTCTAAGATCAACAAAATATTTATTAAAACTTTTTAACATTTTGTACAGTTTATAAATAAACTAAATAGGATTATTCCTGTAAATCTTTTTAGGAAATCTGCTTCGATTTTATTTAGATTTTAAATAATTCGGTTTATAGTTGGAGTAAGCAAATCTCCGCTAGGTTATGCTTTTAGAAATTGTAGATATATTAAGATTAAGGTTGCATTAAACAATCCGCAAAACGATATATATCTAGTTTGCTTTAATATTGGTTATAGTATGAGTTTAATTGATAGGCAATTTCTACTTGAAATGTACTTTACAATTTAGATTTACATTATGAATAAACTAATAAAGGTTTGCGGGTTAGACTTATAAAGATATAATACTAGTTAGTTTATAAATCTAAACTTTTATTTGCTAACTACTAATAGTCTTTTTGCACATTTTACTTATAAAATTCATATTGTTAAAAAATTAAATACTAAGATTCTGCTGAACAATAATATTATTGTTTTAAAAGAATAGGTTATCAATTTTGACAACTAATTATTAACTTTATTACAATGCACAAGTCTACAAACTCAAATCATTATTCAGGTTAAGAATATTAAACTAAAAATCCTAATCTATATAAAAGAAAAAACAATTATATTACTTTAATCGTATGTATTTATTAATATAGTAAACAAAAAAGACAATAAATTTTCTTTGCTAAGTTATAATATAATATATAAACCTTTATATCAAAACAATTTTATATCCTTTATATATTTAATATCAAATAAATGCAAAGCTATAATAATAGAAAATCCCATCGATACTAAAATAATCATACAAGAAAATCTTAAACTTAGCAATATCATCAATTTCGATGCTTAAGCTATAACAATAATAAATAAAATCAATATATATTACTTTATAAAAACCCTATTTAAAACCTTTTTCCCTAAAAAATGCCTTTTAATAAAAGGATTGTTTATAATTATAGTAGCTATAACTTTGTAAATAACTAATAACATAAAATAAATGTAAAAAGATATAAACAAAAGTGATTTAAAAGTTATTCGATAAAAAGCTATATTAACTAATAGAATTATAATTTTTAGAAATTCTATATAAAAATAACAATTATAAAAAGTAGTTGCAAATAATTTAATTGTATAAGAAAATCGCAAAGACTTTGTAGAAACATTAAATAGTAGAGAATTTGAAATACAACTTTATAAAAATTAGTAAAAGAAATTCAAACTAAAAAAAGCAAAAGTATACATAACAAACAAAAAGAACTAAACTTTTATTAATAAAACATTTAACAAACTTTATAAATAAAATCAATTTAAATAAATATCAAAACTAATTCTATTTAGCTTTTTAGTATTTTATATATAAAAATCAATTACAAATAATTAAGAAATTATCAACAAAAAAAGTAAAGTTGTTATAAATATCCGTATATTAAATTAAATTACAATCTTTGATGTATATTTAATTCCTATATAAGCAAATATTATTACAATAATAATAAGTTGCTCATTCATTTTCATTATTAATTATACAAGTTTTTTCTATTAATAGTACATCAAGAAAAAACATTAGAAATATTTTACCATATTATTTTATTATAACCAAAAAACATTTATTTATATAATTATAAGATTTCGAAATTCTTTTATATATATTCAAAAATATATTAATACTATTATTAAAATAAAAAAAGATTTTATATATACTTATATTAATAATATTGTTATCTTTAATTATATATTTGAAAAGTATTTGAAATATTTATAATAAGTTTTTTAATAGTTTAAACAATCAAACATTATTTTCAATTCAAAGAAATGTTTTTTAGTATACCCATCAATTGCTTTGTTCAACTAAAAAGTTAATGCTTTTAACTTTGCTTTAGCAGAAAATAAATTATCTACCATTTAAGCTTTAACTTTTTTGTAATCTTTAAAACAACTTAAATATTATCTAAATCTTATAAATTATTTATAATAATACATTCTATATTATATCAAATTGTTAACAAAGTTGCAAAAGCAAAAATGCAAACTAAATTAATTATTACAAAAATATAATAAAAATAAAATTACAAAGGCACAATAAAAGAAGGTTACAACTACCACAAAATTCAAAAACATTATATTAAAAAAAAAAAAATCATTCAACGATTTATAATTTACTTTTTAAAAGTTTTTGATTTTATATTATTTTAATCCAAAAAAAAAACTATACATTAATATAAATATATTTAAAAAAAATATTAAAAATATAATTTATTATTTTAATATTAAACCTTTTACTTTAAAATCTATTATATTAATCATATTTTTGTCACGGTTTATTATTTTTACAAAATCGAATTATTAATTTATTAAACTAAAAATTGCTAGTTTATACTAAATTATTTCAAGAATCTACCATTTAATTAAGTTATTTAAATTCCTAATAATTATATATATTAATTATTTGTTAAATATTCAAATTGCAATTTAAATTTTAATAAATACTTTTTTACTAATTCGATTAAACTTTTATTATTTACAAAATTCCAAATACTTATTTAAATTCCGCTTTGATATATAGTATAAGTTTAAGTGATTGAATATTATTCTTAATGTTTTATTACAATTGTATATAATCCAAACAGAAATTAATAAGTAATAAACCACTTTAATAAAATAAATATATAAAATAAATATAACAAATGTATTAATATATTTTATAATAGTTTTATAAATTAGTAAAATTTAATTGTAAAAATTGAAATAGATATATACATTGGATTCACAATCTTTGAAACTTATTAAATAGATTAAGGAAAACAATTTGTTAAAAATCAATATTGTTAATTTACTCTTCAAATTTAAAAAAGGAATACTTTATATTAAACTAGATTTAATTTATATAAACAAAAGATTAATAGTTTTTAAAACAATAGAAAACAAAGTATTCGAATATATATATAATTAATTAAATTATTCTAATTATAATCGAATTTATAAAAAGGTTTCAGCTAATTTTTATATTTTCAATATTTCTAAAAAACTTTGAGCGTTTTTGTTTTATTACTATTGATATAGAATATTATTAATTTCTAGATATATACCATACAATTTATTATAATCTATTTTTATATTACTTTATATTTTCTATACAATTTTTATTGATTTTATTCTAGCATTATCTAAATCGAAATTAAATCTATTTGATTATATATTATTGATTATAGATAAGCTTTTCAAAGCAATTACTTTGATTCTAAAAAAAGTAACCTAGATAACTATTTAATAAGATTTTACTTTTATATAATATTTACTTTTAATATTTTAAAACATCCCCCATACAATTATATTTAACAAAGATAAAAAGTTTACTTTGAAAATATAGAAAAGTATTATGGATTTATTAAAAATCAAACTATTATTTAATATAGTTTAGTATATTTAAACTAATAATACAAATAAACAGATTAACTAAATAGTTAAAATTAAACTAAGATATTATTTAAGTATAATAAAAAATTCGGTTTTTCTAATTAACAATTTTACCAAATTTATTTGCAGTTTTATACAACTCCATTTTATAAAATATAAATATTATCATTACCATAATTATATACAATTCTAAAATCAAAAAGCCTTTGAATATCGCTGTAAAAGCTATTATAAATTTAGTAAAAATAATATTTCTATAAACTAGATTAAAAATTGTAGTAAGTAAAATAGCAAAAGTATATCCAACAAAATCAATTAATAATAGAAAATACAAACTTATAATAATCAAGGTTATCAATATAATCAAATTTATAGCTATATTTATAAAGTAGTATTATAATAAAAAATATAAATTAATGTTTTTCAAAATAAAAGATTATATATTATTTAAATTATATTAAGGATATAATATCCCTAATCTTAATAATAGAAATATTAAAATCGAATAACAATTTATAGAACTTTTTAAAGTTTTAAAAAAAGTTAATTGTTTTGTTTATAAAATTAAACTATTTGAAGCAATAAAAGTTTATTTAGTTATTAGTATTATATATTTAAAGTTTACCCCAGATTTAATAAAAGATTTATTCTAATATCTTTTTATACAAAATATTATATAAAATCTTAAATTAGTTTTTAAATACATTTTGTATAAATAGAAATAATACAAAAAAAAAAAAAGCATTTTAATAGAATATTTTATTTAGTTTAAAAGTAAAACAATAAAATAAAATAAATAAGAATTAAATCAATAAATTTTAATAGAATTTATTAAAGCATTTGAAGAATAAAATAATATAAGTTTATAAAATGTATTAAGTATTAGAAATTTAAAATAATATTAAAAGAAAAACAAAAAAGTTTTTAATATATATTTAAATTAAGATATTAGCTAAACTAAAGTAGCTTTTTTGCTTTAAGGTAAAGCATTTTTAGTTGGTGATATTTGTTATATTATTATTACGATTATATAATCTAGTTTAGTTTAGTGTAACTTAATCAGTATATAGCGATATTATTGCTACTGCCTATTTCTTGAATCCTATATCTCTTTTATCTCACTCATTATTTACAAAAAGCTATAATTATAATAACTAATTAAATTAAGTAAAAACAAAAAATTGATTGTAAATATAGTATTCAAAAATCAAAAGTTATATTATAATATTAGAATCAATTATATTATAATATTAGAATCAATTATATTATAATATTAAAATTTAAAATAAAAATAAAAATGTTTAAATAAACTAAAAATCAAAAATCAAAAATTATATTATAATATCAAAATCAATTATATTATAATATCGAAAATAGAACTAAAGAGTTAAAAAATTAAGAAGCTAAGGAATTATAAAAACAAAAAACTAAAAAATTAAAGAATTAAAGAATCAAAAAATTATAGTTTTTTTAAAATATAAGAATTATATTATTTAACAAATTAAATATATTAATAGATAGTTTATTTTGTTATAGAATATAAAAGTAGAAATTTAAGGATTAAATAGTATTTCAATTAAGGTTGTAAATTATAAGGAATCAAGAGCTAGCTATTGAAGGAATCTGTATTTATACTGTACAAACCGTACTAGCCTAGCTCCTAGATCACGTGCATACCGTGCATACCGTACACCCCTGACAACAGCAGCCCGCTGCACACGATCCTCCAAAAATTCTTTGTCTTGCCGGAACCTCTCACGCTGTTGAGCAAACAAGTCCTTGAGCGCGTCTAACTCAAGATTTTGAACACGAAGTCTCGTTTCTTTTTCCGAGGCGGCGAGTTCACGATCATCTAAGGCTTTTTCTTTGCTTTCATACTCAACCTTCAATTCAGAATTGAATGCATACAATTGAAGAGCTTCTTGCCTGACCTTTGCGGCGATCTCCGAGACGGCGGCTTCACGTTCTACGAGCTTAGCTTCTTCGGAGCTTACATGTTCTGCAAATACAAGATCACGCTCCTCGAGACGTCTTTCCCTCTCTGCAATCTCGCGTTCACGATTGTCAATCGACTGTTCACGGAGCCTGAGAGCGCTCTCGAAACCATAGACAGAACTAGCAGACTCAGTCATTCCGCCTTCATTACCTGGATCTGATTCAGTGGTCGATGTACCGTATGGGGTGTTGATGGCATTGGTAATAGTTGACTGCGAAGCCGTGTCAGAAATCCTGATCATAAATAGTTAGCATGCTGATAAGATATGAATAGCTAAGAGGCTAATGTATACTGACTCGATATTGTGCTGATTGACTATCGTTGAGACGACAGACCCGCGAACCTGTCGCTCCTCTGCACCAAGCAAGTTGGCTTGTGCAACAGAAAGTTTGGTGAGACATAAACCATCGATATAGAAGCAGGACGTATCATCCGTATTTAAAGTAGCGTGTTCAGTCACCATTATAAGTCTATTAGCTCTCATAATGATGTTGTATTGCATCGGTTCAGTGTATAGCTGCTCTTTCTTGTCGTCCAAGAAAACGACACGTCGAAGAATCATAGGCGCTCTGTTGGTGTCGCATTCCTCAAGAGGATTGGAAAACTTGTCCAGTGCGATCACATCTTGCACTTGAATTAAATGGCCAAGTCCTTTCCATATATGAACAATACTCATATCTCCGGCTGCAGTGATACATGCGAGATCCAAAGAACGAAACTCAATCTGTTCGCCGCGGAGACCATGACGATAGACTAACGCCGGGGCAGGTGTAGGAAGGAGAAGAGAATTGAAGTTCTTGTGAAGGTTTAGGAATCTTTCGATCAAGGTTTGGGTTGCATGTGGACTCGTAACCATCCGGCCGACAACTTGCAGCAACACGACCTCACGATTTTCAATGGTGTGCTGAAACTCAATTCTTCTTGCAGCATCCATGGTCAAGAAATTTGGATCCATGACTGCGGATTTGTCCAAGTATTGTACAAAAGGTTGTTGTTGTTATGATAAAGTAAGACGAGGTCTCAAGAGAGAGCAAGACCGATGCTGGAGGTAACAAATTTTGAAATCAACCGAGAGTGAATTGAACGCGCAACTTCGGTCTAAACCTAATCTGCCTCGGTATAAGTCTGGGATAGACTCCTATCCAATCATATGAGTAATACGGCATTCGTCATATGTGTTTCCATGGCAGCGAATTCACTCGTACATCCACTGCGCCGCCTTATCAACTTTCTCGAGCTACTAGCTTGGAATCAGGTCCTTAAAAGATTTCCAAGGTTCTCCTCAACTTGACCTTTACATCCACTTTTTGAACAACATCTTTTTACAAACCAGCTGTAGATCAGGATCACAACACAACAACACAATCATGGCGAATCAGCCAACTCATTCATTGGCAAAGGACATGCCTTTCTTGTCCAACATCCGAGATACTCTAGAGCGACATAACAAGGAAATGAACCTCGATATAAAGAGAGAGCTCGAACAACTATCTCTCGAGATCAACAAGCGTCCTCTTACTCTGGCTCCGCCTTCCAATAATATGGACATTAATGACCAATCTCAATCTAGACTTGAACAACGCATTTCCAGCATACTATCTGAGTGTTCCGCCAATATGAACCGTATTCAAAGAATGCAACGCGATATAGACATATTCAATATTGCCAATCGAGCTCCGGTTTCCAGCAAGGTGGAACTCAAGCGGCAATCTTTGGAGATCAATAAGCGCCCTCTTACCCTGGCTTCTCCTTCTGCTGAAATGGACCTCAATGAAAATTCTCACCTCGAGATTGATCAACCTATCACAAGCACACTGCATCAGTCTTCTACCAGGGCTCGCCGCATGCAAACGATGGATTCTGCAAGTATTCTTGCCACATTGCCACCCGCTCTCAGACAAGAAATTCTTTTGGATGGTGAGGCGGATTTCTTGGCATCCTTGCCACCAGATATCGCTGCTCAAGAACATCGTCTCGAGATCCATCAACAAATTACTGGCATGATATCACAATCTTCTTCCACCTTAGATCGCATGCGAAAGGTTCGTTCCGACATCGAAAAATATTATCGTGCCATCCCAAAGACCCCTTATCAAGATGAAGAGCACCATAAAGTCCTTGCCTGGATGGACGATACGGATAAGGCGGTGCCAGAACCAAGAAAGCTTTGGGGCCCTGAAGTTGCAGCAGAGGTTATGCAAGAGTTTACAAATAAAGACACACATCTTTCTGGCTTGACCTACAGCTCACGAGTACCTTCTGGTATTGATCCCCAGGCCAGCAAGCAATACTCCGGAGCTATTGGTGCTACAATTATGGATCCAGTAACTGTTCATCCCTTCAAGAAGACCAACCCTATTGTTACACACTCACAGAAGACGGAGACAAAAGTTAATGCTGCTACCTCGCAACCCATCTCTGATTTTGATATGGAAATTCCTCAAAAGAAGCCGATCGACATTAGCCCAAAGACTAAGAATGGAGCGGCCAGAGATCAAGGAATTACGCCAAAGGGCATGACCTTTCAACAGCAGACTAAAACTGAGCATCAAGGCCTTGATATCGACAAGGATATACGATATCTCGACAGACCCGCCAACAGAGTCGACACTATCTTTGGAGACAACCAGAGAGCAGGTGCATTCCAGGATCAAGCTACTGACAAGGACATTCACAGAGAAACAGCAAATAGTTTTGTTCGTTGGTATAAAACTATCAAAAATATCCCTTCGATTGATGACGCCTTCCTGCACAAGAACCCGACCGTGGCGCTATCAAAAGCCGGTAACGAACAAATGTCAATCGCGGAAACTATGCCAATGCGAGCAGGCGATCCGTGGGATTACACAATGAAGAATATCTCGCCCTGCTGGAAGCAAACCTTTAATCCAAATCGTGTTACTATCGATGAACAAGTCTACGAGAGAATTACTTCTCGACTCATCTTTTATCGCATGAAATGCGATGGGTTCTCAGATGACTTTTTGTCTCATTTGATTACAATGAGTGGTAAACAACGGAAGTTTGTCCCTATTCCTTTGGTTGAATTGACCGGCGAGAAGTGGAGAGCCCCTAGATTCATACTCAACGGACAATTATGCCAGAGGATTGATCCCCAACAAACAGGAGAGCGCATTCCGCTTGTGGCAGCCAAGACTGACTCGCGATTTATTCGTGAATGGAATACGCACAAGCCGCCCCAGTCCACACCTATTCCGGAGCTCCCCATTGAAGATTCCGAGATAGAGCCCTTTGCCAACACGAAAGAACAAAAGCTCTCGAACTCCTGTTGTCCTCGGAAGTGGAACCAGTTCAATTTGAATGCCAATCCATTTCAACCACCTTTGGCGTATAAGGCTCTTGAGAAAAAACCAATCTCTAAAGACTTCCTTGCAGCAAACATTGAAACGAAATCAAAGAGCCAGATCACCGCACCCGATGGCTATATGGCTTCTCAAGATTATATTCAAGCAACCACGGGGTCTCCCTTAAGTCGAGCTGAGAGAAATGAAGGTCGTGCTCAAGGCGAGTTAGATGATACTCATGCAAGATCGAGCATGTATGGAGCCCCGCGAGGCCCACGCTTTGTTCACCGTGTCCCCCGTATCAGATTTGATCATGATGGAGATTATATTGAAAACATGACCCCAAAGTTGACTAGATTTCATATAAGACGTCCTTTCAATTTTCCAGAAGAACTTATGCAGGTAGAGGGTTTTAATGCCAGAGCACGGGCAGCTGCGATTGCCAGAGCCACGGACCAGCAAGAAACCTCAAATTTCGGCCAGAAGCTCACAGATGCCAACACCGAGGTCGTTGACGCAGATAAATCGACCGTTCAGGATTATTCAATCACTGCTACGACTACGGAAGACTCCAAGACCCAAGGAACTACCAGCAACGCCATGAGAAATTACCCGCACTACGACAAGAATCAAGCAAAGAGAGTTAGGGAGCTTCCCAAAGCCTCAGAGAATATTCAAAAAGTCACCGGACAACAAGAGGAAGAGAAATGCGAAGCCAAGACCCAGAGGAATATCAGCCACTCCGTGAGCCCTTACCATTACTACATGAAGCGCACAGAAGAGAGATTGTCGGACCGTCCAACTCAGGCCCCAGAGATTGTTCCAGAAGTTAACGCACAACAGGAAGTAGACAATCGCAACACCAGGAGACAAGAAAAGCTCAATGACTCTATATGCTCTGTTCAAGATTACATCAAGAAATCAGAACTCAAGGGATTTGCAGAGCTTCCAACTAGAGACCCGGAGATCGTTCCTGAAGTTAATACACAAGAGGTAGATAACAGCGGTACACCAGTCGAGAGTTTTGCTGAGCTTCCAATCAACAACCCAGAGGTTGTTTCAGAAGTCAGTTTACAACAAAAAGTAGACGCCAGTGTGCCAAAGGTCGAGGACGATTGGGTTATGGCCGATGATGAAGCTGAAGAATGGGAGATTCTTTGAGTTGAATGACGGAAAGGGTTCAAGTGGTAGATATGGAAGGGCTGTGATTTTGGTTGCGAGTGCGAGGGAATAATGATTGAAAAAAAATTTGCGGCGGGAGGAAATCTGATGAATAGTGATAGCGGTCCTGGTGGTTTTGTGATAATCAATGATTTGCGGATACTAAGACCAAGATAGTGGTGATAACATGAGAATTTCCCCTGCTTCAAAAGCAATGGTGGTAGCGATGGATTGACCTTAGATTAGGCAAAAAGTAACATAGCTAAACAAGAACAATGATACTTTATGATATTTAAATTGCGGTGGTTTTCGTATTGCGTTGCAGCGACATGTATGCTCATTTGTGAAGTCCAGCGTTAAGCACGACAATGTAATCCTGGAAGTGATACTCCAGATTATTGGTCTCTCGACTATATCTTAATTTCTCAGGAACCCAATATCTTTCCTCCTCGCACTATTGAGGCACGACGTAGTATTTGGGAAGCCCAGGGTCCCATCTCGCAAGCCCCTTTTCACCACCGCACGCACCGATGTTCTTCATGACACTCATCAATTTGAAATACTAATATCCCACCCAAATTTATACATTGGGAACCAAATCCCGACTAATTTGCAATCGTCAAACTGATTTAGTCGATCTGTATAGCATAGTATCAACATCAATCGTTGTTACGAGGACGTTGAAGTAAACTTCATGCCAAGAACAAATGCTGAGTCAGCATACCCCCCCCTTTTCTATCAAATTGTCCTGTCACGAAATAAATGTCACATCACAACACACTTTGATGTTAAAATTCAAGCATCTAATTGAGTCAAGTAGCATGTTGGGATTGCAAAGCTGTTAGTATTAAACTAATTTTGATCTCATGCTGCGGAAATCAAGTGTACAGCATGATGATGATACCTTTTTGTCCAACACCTTCTAGTCCAGCGCCTTTTTTATCAGCAACATTTGACTGTCCAGCAGCTTCTCATTATTCAACTGCCTTGCATTACCCATCCGACTCTCGTTTTTAAATAACCCTATGAGAGATCCGCAGGTTACGAAAATAATCGGTAGAACGTGAGGTAATCGTCATCGGTCTGAGTTCTGAGGGAGTCTGCGTGTGAATCTTTTTGTAGGAAAAATAGAATCGTGCGTTAACGTGATCTTTATTGCATATTGAACTGTAGACTTTGTGCTGGGGAATTCGCAAAACCTTTGCCGCTAAACGTACGTTGGAAAGCAGTTCCTTTTTGTTCTCACTAGGTAGCATCAAATCTTTCAACAACCACTCTTTCAAGAAATCTGCATTCCGGAAGTCTCAATTTCGAAATTTCGAAATTTCGCATCTTGGTCCAAGATGGATGCCATCGCCTTTCATCTTCTCAATGATTGATAGATAATTTATATCCAAGAAATCCGCGACTTCATGCACACCACGGAACGCAAGTGCTTCATTCGTTTGAGTGATCACAACCTTTATTCGAGGCAGCACCTCTTTAGAAGAACTGTTCGTGTACCAGCTGCCTTGGTGATCGTTACCGTTATTTTTGCCACCAAGCAAGCCATTCGAATGCGGTTTAAGTTATTGAAGATTGCCAGCTCTGCTTGTATCCCAGAGATCCTAGGGGCTCTGAAGTGTTTGTATCTGTCCTAATCCTGCCACAGAGTCATCGTACAATGAACCCTGGTTTCAAGTTAGTGAAATCAATCTAAATCTCAATAATGGAGAGATGATTAAAGCAATGAAGTTTGTATTCGACACGTTGTTATCATGGATAATTGAGTTATCTGAAGTACCAACGTGTGTGTTGGCTTGATTACCAGTGCTCCCATTGATATCATTCTGTGNGGGGGGGGGAAGTCGGGCAACTTGTCAAACTCCGCTTACCACTGTTCCGGTGTCCACACCGAATCATCAGAAGACATCCATAATCTTTAGGTCAGCCACGAAGAAAGGTAATTGATGTTTCAAGTCAAAAGATGAAAATCACATTAATTAGAAAGAAGATGTTGAAGAACTGGGAAACAACCATACTAAGCGGTAGACAAACATAACAAAGTACTGCTTCTACTAAGGTGCGAATGAGCAAAACAAATTAGGAAGAACTGCCATCTCATGCCAGTCGTGCTTGCCAAAAAAGCGAGGTCAAGGTTGCCGATAATGCGAAAACTATCAATTTATGGAAAGATATGGGTCTGTTAAATCCTTGAAATCTTGTGAAAGTTCTGATCAGTATTGCACTTTTTAATTACGGTTCAGTGGATAGTATTTGAAGTTCTCAAACTGTTCAACTCACCTGTCAATAGAGAACACCACATCACATTTATCACCCCATGTCTTTTCAAACTGTCATCAGCATATTACTAGGCAGTACACTTTAATCCCAATACGAATTCTGTACTCTGATAAACATAGAATGAATCTCCATAGGCCTTCTAGGAGTTAGTCCTAGCCTTCAGAAGAGACTTTAATTGTGAGTTTAAGATATGAAATGTTAGCACCGCAAAAGTTTGGAATCGTGTTGCCGCAACTGAAAGATTATGTTCTAAGGTTGTCTCCTCGTAGCCTCCCAGAACTCTTTAAATCTTTCATTGAAACAGTAGAGTCTCTCGCATGCCCACAACCCTCTAACTACCCTCACGCGTTCGGACAAGAAGAGATGGAACAGAACACAGCATTCCTCCAAGTCAAAGATAATCCTGCAGGATGAACAATAACCAATTTTGATCATCAAAATCAACATACCGAACAACTCATAGAGTTTAAAATCACAACCGCGGCTACTCCATCAAATTCGCTTACCATCACCTCGTACCCTTCTACGAACGCGAACGTTGGTGAATGTAAGACTACCTACTTCGCTAGAAAGTGAATAAGTAGGTATTTTCTATAGCCTATACATCAATCAAGGTCCAATAAGAAAAATCTAATGAATACATCAGAGTTTTCAGGTAAGATTAGATCATCATTATATTGCTTGTTAGATCCAATCAAGGCTTCGACATTGTACTATCATCGCTCCTGTAGTATGACTAGCGGTATTAGCTGCACATCATAGGCCTGAGCTTTTCAACATTTGAATTTGAAATGAAAGTGCCAAGTAGAATAGAATTTAATTGTGCCTCGGCGGTATAGAAAATCATCCGGCAACTTCTTCTTGATTCGCTTATTTGTATGGGATCTTTCAGCGGAAATTTGATTGGTGAATGTAATGGCTGAAAGAATATAAAAGGGAATTTCAACATAGTTTAACGAGACATATATGACAGGTGCCTCAACCGAGGTGCTAATTTCGTAGTTGAAACTAGGCCTAGTACAGCTCTTGCGAAAGGATTTTTTAACTTAAAAGGACTTTGTCTTTGATGAGATCTCTCCTTTAACTTTAATAGTATATCATTGTTCATAGTATCTCATCCTTGACAGGACCTCTTCTTAAGAGCCAGCCCTCTTCCTTCCACAGAAATTTTGTTAGTTGTCCCATAAGCATACACATCCCTTACCAGCACTAGAAATCTTTTGGCAATAGCCATACCCCACAAGATGATCGAGAATTCTCGACTTTATTTCTTACTTGTCCTGGGGGATTCCCGAGTTTGTTTCCTACTTGCTCTGGGAGTTATCGCACTCTGTATCAATGCAATTTTCCCACGCAAGATCCAACGAAACTCCAGTGGACCGGTTCGTATTCCGCCAACTATACCAGTCATCGGCCATATAATCGGTGTTTTCTGGTACAAGGCCGAATACTACAACATTTTGAGGTAGGATATGTCGATTAGTGAAAATGGGGGCTAATCGAACAATTCTGAAACTTATAGTCAAACATGGGGCTTCCCAATCTTCTCTATCCGCATGATCAATCAAGACGTTCATATCGTTACTTCGCCTGACCTAATGTCATCTCTTCAACGTCAACATAAAGCAATTTCGCTCTGGCAGTTGGAGGGATTATTCACAGCGCAACTGGCCGGCTTGAGCAAATCTGCGACGGACAGACTCCTTGCTAATGTATTCTCCGATTCTGATGCCCCAAGCCTAATGCTCAAAGGAATAAAGGTAATACAAAGCGCTCTCTCTCCTGTGGGTGGTATGAATAGCATGCTTCGAGAGGCAGCACTAGCCACGAAGTCCCGACTAGACAACCTGGCATCAGCGGCAGGAAATAAAAATAGAAATAATGCAATCGATCTGTGGGGATGGGTGCAACACGAGATGACTGCTGTAATGACAGAAAGTTTGTATGGAGTCGAAAATCCATACCGAGACCCAGAAGTTGAAGAGGGATTCTGGTACGTTGACTTGAGGCAGTGGACCATAGACAGAACGAAGACTGACATTTATAGGTCCTTTTCCGATGATTCAATGAAACTATTACTACCAAGTTTTCTGTTGAATATTATCGCTTCCAAGGCTGTACGTGGTCGAGCTACAGTGGTAAAGGGCTTTCAACGCTATTTATTCAGCGGTGCATACCTAAAGGGCTCAGGCCTCATGAAAGCCAGATACGATTGCTTGGTTGATGAGACGGACGACACTCACACAGATCTTGCGAAACATCAGACTCTCAATGATATTGCTGTCCTAGCGAACACAATTCCCACAGTATGGTGGGCGATCTTCCACTTGTTTTCTGACCCGGGTCTCCTCGAGGAGATCCGAACTCAAGTTGAGGAGATAACATCATCTGAGGTTTCGATCAAGGGAGATACGATTCGTAAAATCAACTTACAAAAGCTAAATCAACTCCCGTTACTGACCTCAATGATATATGAAACCCTGAGATTCCGATCAACTGGGACTGGACCTCGTCTAGTCATGGAAGATACATTTGTCGGACAAGATCAATACCTACTTAAGAAGAATTCCATGGTAATCATCGCAAACAAAAGACTACACTTTGACAAGAGTGTATGGGGAGAGACAGCCGATTCTTTCTGTGCTGATCGATTCTGCAATAAGGTTCCTGGCCATGCATTTCGTGCCTTCGGTGGTGGAGTGAATACGTGCCCAGCTCGAGGATTTGTCACGCCTCTAATGGCAGCATTCATAGCAATGTTGGCAATGAGGTTTGATATCATACCTCATGGAAGTCAGTGGAGTGAGCCCGGTCAAGATCTCAGCAATATGTCCACGCAGATAGCTCCGCCGAGGAAGAAGTTCATGGTGGATATGGTACCGAGGGAAGGTATGAAGAGCGTAGAATGGAGTTTTGAAATGTAGTTCCTAGGGTATGAGAGGAAAGGCAAGTGACATACCTAGGATACCAATGGGGTGAGAGTTTGGAATTTATTGCGGTCGGAGAACAATTGCGATACGTAATAAAGTTGAGTTCAAACTGGATCATAGAATGAATACAACCAAATTATCTCAATTAATAGTCCCAATGTGAGATCTCGTCAATCCATGTCCGGCTATTCGTGAACCCTTTATGGCAAAGTGGTCAAAGGCGGTGAACTCCGCTATTATGTAATATTGCCATGCGAAGGCGCGACAGAGGTGCATGCAGCTTAGTGGTTCATACCCAGAACTGCAAGACACGAAACTTCTACCATTCTTTCTAATTTACAATACAATCACGATGAACAATCAACAGTTTCGTAAACTCGTACTGGATACGCCTGCGAGACAATCTGCAACAGGAGATAAAAGCTCAGGCATTAGCGCAACCCCCAGACGAGATGGCGCAACACTTCCTGCACTTGGTTCTCGAATGCGAAGTTCAATACCCATGACACCGTAAGACTCAAATTGTACTCTCATTGCAAATGACCATGCAAGCTATATTTTCAGGGCTAATTAACCTTTCAGTCGCTCAGTAGGGGGTGTAGATTTCGCACGTCAGATCGCTGAACAACGAGCTTTAAATAACCATTCACAACCCAAGAAATTTCGCTCAGTCGCTGCACCTAAAGGTTCAAAACTTGCAGCCGGTTATACCGATCGTACCAAGCAGCGCATCGACGAAGATGAAGATGACAAAGCTGCTAGAGTCAAAGCATTGGAGGAGATGATGAAATTGCAACAGATTGACGAAGCTACATTTTTGAAGTTGAGAGATGAGATATTGGGTGGTGATGTTCAGAGCACGCATTTAGTGAAAGGATTGGATTACAAGTTATTAGAGAGGGTGAGGAGGGGTGAGGATGTTTTAAGTGGGAAGAATGATGACGAAGATGAGGCTCAAGAGCTAGAGGATTTGGATGACGAGTTTGATAAGTTAGAAGAAAAAGATGTTGTCGCTATCGAGAAGGAGAAGACTAAGAAAAAGGGGGAGATGGCACCCCCTAGTTTGGTGCCGGGGAAAAAAAGGACTAGAGATCAAATTTTGGCAGAGATGAAAGCGGCGAGACAGGCGGCAAAGGAGGCAGCGCTGCCGTCTTTAGGAGCGAAGTTCAAGAAAGTTGGCGGCCCAAAAGCTACGACAAGGATTGAAAGGGATGGGAAAGGAAGGGAAGTTCTTATTATCGTAGACGAGAATGGAAATGAGAAAAGGAAGGTTAGGAAAATTCAGATGGAACCGGAAACAGAGAAAGGGAATGGTCTATTAATGCCTGACAAAGATGCGAAACCATTGGGCATGGAAGTTCCAGAATTACCAAAAGATCCAGAGCCAGAAGACGAAGACATCGATATATTTGACGATGCCGGAGATGATTATGACCCACTAGCTGGGCTTGAAGATGAAGAATCGGAATCAGACGCGGAGGCCGAAGATGGAGAAGTTACGGAAGACACCCCCAGAAAGAAGACTAAAACCCAAAATTCATCCAAAGAACCACCCGCATCTGGGAATATGATCCCACCTCCACGACCCAACAAACCTAAAAATTATTTTGGCGACTCCGAACCTGCCTCGACAGACGATGGGACCAAACCAAAAGCGTTCAGTGATCCAACTATTCTTGCCGCTCTCAAGAAAGCCTCTACCCTCAACCCTATATCAAAAGCCCCCGAGTCAGCCGAAGAAGCCGCAAAAGAAGCGCGGCGGAAGAAGATGCTACAACGGGATGATCGTGATATGGAGGATATGGATATGGGATTCGGCAGTAGTCGATTTGAGGATGAAGTTGATTTTGATGAGACGAAAGTTAAACTTTCGGCGTGGGGTCAAGGGGGGGATGATGATGATGATGATGAGAAAGGAGATGGCAAATCAAAGAGGAAGAGAGGCTCGAAGAAAAGAAAGGGGGACGCGAATAGTGCTGCAGATGTTATGAAGATAGTTGAAAGTAGGAAAACATCTAGGTCGTAGATACTAGGTACCATATAGAAGTATAATATGGAAGTATAATATAGGACTACGGTTTCTACGTACATACATTATGAATTCAATTAGATCATAGCCTGAAATCCTACAAGTCAAACTCTGGGGCCTAAAAACTGAGTATAGTATGTATGATTCTAATCACGTGCTCACGCGTTTTTGATAATATCAATTTCGTAAGCGCGCTCTCGATATTAAGGTTACCTTCTTACGAGCTCAACAAAACCACAACACCACCGCACCACCGCAACACCCGCAAGCAGCCATGCCTCCTCGAAGATCTGACCGAAATGCTAATAGTACTGTCGCAGATATTCCAGCGACTCGAACTGTTGGTTCCGTGGCAAAAAATGGTGGTAAAGAAGTAAAAGTTGAGAGTAAGGAAGTTGTCAACAAAGTCAAGAAGTCAATACCGAAGAATACTGCGGCGAAGCAAATAAAGAAGGAAGAGGAATCTGAAGAAGAGAACGGAGACGAGGACGAATCTACTTCACCCCTAAATTCTGCCCCCAAAGCTACAAATGCGGTTGCTGTGAAGGAGAAAACTACAACGTTACCGAAAAAGAAAGCCCCTGTGAAACGCAAACTGAAGGAGGAGGAGGACGAAGTCGAAGAAGACGAAGAAGGTGTCGCCGATAAGAAGGTCACGAAGAAGAGGAAAACGAAAGAAGATAAAGACGCAGAAACTATGCCATTAGCCGATCGTACATTAGTTTCGACCTTAAAGAAAGCTGTGCATATCGGAGCTCATGTCTCTGCTGCTGGTGGTATGTGTAACTCCTTACTTCCCCGGAAAGATTCTGTACTAATATTACTTCTCCTAGGCGTCCAAAACTCAATAAACAACTCACTGCGTATTGGCGGTAATGCTTTCGCGTTATTTCTCAAATCTCAACGAAAATGGGTGAGCCCCTCTCTTGCCCCCGAGGCTCGCGATCAATTCAAGACTTTCTGTAAAGAACAAAAATATGACGCCTCAAAATATGTCCTTCCGCATTGTTCGTATCTTGTCAATCTAGCACAACCAGATGAAGAGAAGGCCAAGCAAGCATACGATTGTTTCCTGGATGATCTAAAACGATGTGAGGAATTAGGTATTAAGCTTTACAACTTTCATCCGGGAAGTACAGGCGGTAATCCAAGGGCAGAAGCAATCGCACGTATTGCAGCCCAATTGAACAAAGCTCACAAGGCAACAAAGAAGGTGATAACATTATTAGAGAATATGGCAGGAGCCGGAAATGTGATTGGTTCTACATGGGAGGATCTTCGAGACATTATCGCTCTTATTGATGATAAATCCAGAGTTGGTGTTTGTCTAGATACTTGTCATACATTTGCTGCAGGATATGATTTGAGATCACCCGAAGCTTTCAAGAAGACTATGGATGAGTTTTCCAAAATCGTTGGTCTAAAATACCTCAAGGCTTTACATCTCAATGATAGCAAGTCACCATTGGCATCAAATCGGGACCTGCACGCGAATATCGGTACTGGATTTCTTGGTCTTCGAGCATTTCATAATGTCATCAATTTTGAACCTTTCCAAAACATGCCTATGGTTCTCGAGACGCCAACGGAAAAGAAAGATGCCAATGGAAAAAATGTTGAAGATCCATCGATGTGGGCTACTGAGATTAAGTTACTAGAGGGACTACTTGAAAGGGATCCTGAAAGCAAGGAGTTTAAAGAAGAAGAGCAACGATTACAGGATTTAGGAGCAGACGAACGAAAGAAGTTTCAGGGTCAAGTTGATAAAAAGAAGCAAGAAGTTCTCAAAAAAGGACAGAAGACTCTTGATTCTATGTTCAAGAAAGGACCCGCCAAGAAGAACAAAAAGGGCAAGAAAAATAGTGATGACGAAGACTCCGAAGATGGTGGCTGTTCACATTGAGCATTCCAGGCTACGTTGGACTCCATGTCTGGGCAATAAGGGACAAAGAGACATTTTGTACGATATAACATGTTAATATAGGTATACCACAAGGCTCTATGGTATAGATTCGGATCTAATTCTGGTGGGTTGATCTCAATCGCGTGAGACGTTATTAAAAAGTCAATTGGACGCTTCTACAGATTAGTATTGCTACCTAGGTACTCCCTGATACAATTGACAAGTCAAACAGTATCATTTTGCTCCGGAATATCGTGTCTGTTTCCTTCACTACGATAACTAGAAATCTGCGAAGATCTTGCAAAGCTGTCATGTTTGGATAACTGTATCACTTTACTGCGATGGCTTTACCATTATGCGCAGCACAAATGCCACGATGAGATTGATTCCAATTGGGCCGTCTCTCAAATGCATCAAGTCGATGAACTCTATCGACACTGGATTAGGCAGCTGAGGTGCAAGGCGGTCAAGGACGTACTACCTTGACATATCTTCTACGGCCTTGGCAAATCTGGGGCTCGTATTGATAAAGTACATACAACAAGCCCCCTGTATATTCTAGTCATTTTCATTCCGCTGAGAGACCTGGTTTACATAACCACCCTCTAGACTTCATGGGACGAGAAAGATCAAACCTCGCTAAGAGCTCGCCAGTCAGCCTCGATCGCTACCTTTGTCCTACACAAACATATTTATTCGATGTTTGCTACATTCTTACTCTTGTCATTGATTCTAATTGGATCGCCGATATACAAATACATTAGGATATCTACAAAAAAACCTCCAAAATTGGCTAGTAACTACTCGCTGTGCTGGCATGTGGCAATTGCATTTGCATATTCGTATCACGATAATTCGCAATTGGTGACTATAAGTAAGTTCACAAATCTCTTCTTTTTTCGAGCGAGTTTATCCTCATAAATATCCCTTTATGCTCGATTTCTGCCTTCATCTTTTCTGCCCGAGCCCCCGAAGAAAGCACAGAAGGGAACGATATATTAATCCGACATCCCTCGCTTTATCCAGACCCCGTCGTAGATATCCCCTCCCATCTCCACTGTATCCTCTCCCCGCACCGAGAATCTATCCATCAGAGCCTCAGGTTTACGATCAACCTCTTCCTATCAGCCCAGTCTACTATCCTGAACAGGAGCTAGAACTAGAGCCTGAGCCTGAGATTTTCATTCCACAGGGATTTCAACGAGTGCCGATTGAACCGATACTGAGACGTAAACCTTCGTCTTCGAATATAAATTTCATAGAACGAGAGCCGGAAGTCTATTTCCCCCTTCCTCGTCTGAGATCGCCGCCGAGGCAACATATACATATTTTGCCAACTTATCCGCAGCCATATATTCCCTCGCCTTCCCCTTCCCCTTCTCCTCCAACTCATCATATTCACTTCCCACCTCCTCGCGTTCTTCTTCCTCCTGCACCAAGAACCCCTTCTCCACCACACACTCATATCCATCTCCTCGCCCCTCCACCGAGAACTCCTACTCCACCACTCCAACCGCATACCCACATTCATCTTCTGGCCCCTCCACCAAGAAGCCCTTCTCCACCACATTCTCACGCGCACGTCCATTTTCTTACTCCTCCACCCAGAACCCCGCCACCAAGAACTCCTTCTCCACCACACTCCCACGCACACGTCCACTTTCTTCTTCCCACTTCTTCATCTCGCTCCTCCTCACCTCCCCCTCCCCCGCAATCTCAAACTCTCGCCCTAGTCCCCGTCCCCGTTCCCGTCCCCAAACCCCAAACCGTCATGAATTACCCTCGCCACCCTCATTCTCATCCCCATCCCCACCATCCCCACAATCAAACCCACAACCACAACCACCACCACCATTCCCCCTCTTCCTCCCGCTCCCCTTCCCCCTCTCGTCACAGCTATCAAATCCCACGAAGCTCCCCCAATCATGGCGTCGGAGCAAACCCACAAACTCCTAATAATCCACACAACCCAACCAATCCAACCAACATCCCACTCGCAGACCTCATCCGCGATGTCCTGCAACGCTATCTACAAATTAATCTACCGCCTGGAACAGCAGTTAGTATTGCGAGGTTAATGGCGCAGAGTAGGGATCCTGGGAGTGGAGGTTCTGGAAATGGAAATGGAAGGAACCGGTCAAGGTCAAGGTCAAGGGATAGGAATAGGTCGCAGGATCGAGTGAGGGGAAGAGGAGGGAGAGGAGGGAATGGAGGCGGGAATGGGGGTACAGGGAATGGAGGCGGGAATCAGGGTACTGGGAATGGCGGCAGAGGGAATGGAAATGGTGGTGGAAATGGTGGTGGAAATGGTGGTGGAAACGGTGGTGGAAACGGTGGTGGAAACGGCGGGAATGTAAATGGGAGGAATAGACGAGCAATCCTCACATCCGACTCAAGTTCCGACTCGAGTACCTCCAATCCTCACATAAGGAGCACCAGAATAGCGACAGATGATATTACGAGCGAGAGAATTAGACGGTTTGCTACCCTTATTGCTATCCACTCTCTCTTTTCTCAATACTCTTCCCAATCCCTCATCTCCCCATTAATCCGCCTCAGACCCTCAGACCGTCAAACTCATCAACTAACTAAATCACAGAGTAAACGTCTGCGCCCAACTCGCCAACGGCATGAATAGAAAATCCAATCTAAACGCCGAGATCCATCCAAAAGTAGGTGCGGACGGGAGAATTCCAAGGGGTTTTGAGCGTCCGTTGAAGGTTCGGGATTTTATGGCGATGGATGGTTTGTTTCCCCTTTCTTTTCTTCTCTCATTCTCTCATTCCTCTTCCCCCCACACCTTTTTCCCTTAGATACCATCTTTCCATTCCCTCATCATAATCTTTTACTCCCCACTCATAAAGAAAACAACGGAAATATTTTGGAGAAAAAACTACTAAATAAACATCACTGACACAGCACAAACCCTCGATGCTCTCCTCTCCGCCTACGATCTCCCTAAAAGTTTACCGAAGCCCACACGTAACCCACATGCAGCTGTCATGCATTATCCTACTATTGATCCGGCGGCGCTTGCGCATTTGAGTTCGAATGATCCGGCTATTGCTGGTTTGTTTTCTCTCCTATTCCCCCCTCTTCTATCCTCAATTTTCCTACTCTCTATTCCTACCTCCTATTTCACCCTTCTCTATCCTCTCCTCTCCATCCCCTTTCCCCCATCACTCAATTCTCCATACCTCTCATCTTCCCACTTCCCATCTTCCCCCCGCCATCCCCTATCTTCACACACTTCCACATCCACATCCACACACACGCAAAAAACCAAACAAACCCCAACTAACACAACTCCCCCCAAAAAAGCCTACGCACACTGTCCCAACGCCCACCACCACACCACACACCCCTGCACAAACTGCAACATCCACGGACTCCAATCCGACGAAGCGAGCAACGAGGCGAAGAGGGAAATCCTTTTCCAATATTTGAGCGTGGGGGCGCTGCATACTGGGAATGGGTTAGGAGTGATTGGGAATCTGATCGCAGGACAGGGTGGGGTGATGATGGCGGGTGGTAATGGGGGTGGAGGAAATGTGGGGGTTGGAGGGAATGCGGTGGGTGCGCCATATTTGATATTAAGTCAAAATGCTCAGGGAATTCAGGGAGGACAGGGAGTACAGGGAGCCCAAGGCCAAAATGGTCCCATCCAAGGCGTCGTTCCAAATCGTCTAAATAACAATAACATTGGACTTGCGCAGCCCACAAATCACACCACACATCATTCGCACCACTCTCATTCTCACTCTCACTCTCCTTCAAACAGTGGGAATGGGAATGGGAGTAGACAAGGGAGGTTATCAGGGGGTGCGAGGCCGCATGTATGATTTGTTTTTCTTCTCTTTCGTTCAATTTGTTTGCTTTCATTCTGAAGATGGGCCATGAGGGATCAGGTACGTACATACACATAAGGATATTCTGATGGGATAAGAAGAGAAAAGTAGAAGGGATTAAGAGACGCCTTGGGGCTTGTCATTATCTAATTTCATACCCAAGATGATTTTTACTTCGGGACAATAGTTCATTATGTGGGAGACGTATTCGGGTTTATCCCAGATCTGGAGTGCTTTTTGTTAGTTATTTGGTCGTCTTCCTTTGGCTTGATAGGTGGTTGAGGTGTAATGGCAGGAATGGAAGATATATAGGGCAATTTATCCGGGATTTTTGGACAAAACTCTATTTGTATTTGAGAAATCCAAACTCGAATGAATTAGATTCTACAAATAAATTCAATCTGAAAAAAATATTCAAATCTTTTAGATGAATTGAACCTCGGCGACAAATTGTTTAACTGAGATAAGTTGCATCTTCAAAAATAATTCGAATGTTGAACAGGAGTTCTGCCTAAAAAGTTCCGGGCAGACTGCCATAAATATATCATGATAATAATGGCGAAGATAAAAGTGGCCCCCTTTTGGAAATGATGCCAAAGGGGAAAGAAAGATAGACGTTCGCCGCATGTAAAGAAAGAAGGAATAAATATAAAAATGACTAACCTGTTCATGATGTACACCCAACCACCCAATGTGATAACCCAGTGGAGCTTCGTCCCATACACTTTCAACACTGAATGACTTGCTCACTGTCGCATTAGCCATCTTGCTACCCTCCAAGTTATTAATCCTAATACTGAGCCAAAGATCCTCAAGCTGTCCATCTCCTGGTGTGCGCCTCTGTTTCTCCAATACCTTTAATATGGATGATACACGACGAAGAGAAAGACCTCCGTTTCCACCATACTTAGATGTTGTAGACCATGGAGCTCCAATGTAATCGTATTGTATGAAATCGTTGAGAGTTGTAGGAGCTTTAGTGCAGAAAATAGAATCGGGTTGGAAGACCAGGAGATGCTCGGCTGGAGAGAGAGATTTGTATAATTCAGGATCCGTAAACATTTGGGATATGGATTCACGACTTGAGACATCCCAGTGGGAGGGGAGAGGAACAAGGGTGAGCTTGTTCGAGGCCACCAGATCTCGCAGATGGTGAAAACCAAGCAGATAATTGATGGAAGTATTGCTGCCCATAAATTTAAAGGTCCATTCTGGTGGGATAACGCTTGTCATATGTGTGAGTTGAAGAGGTAGATGTGGAAGTGGACGAGTCTCCACCATAAATGCAAGTTTTGTAGGATCAAGAGTTGAAGTTGGGGAGGCATATTCGGTTGTTGTAGAAATTGAGATCGATGTACTGGTATGCGTCACTGTGTATTCTATGGTTTTGGTCTTGACGATTGTGAGAGGCTCAGCCGTGGGGGTCTTGAGTTGTGATTGAGCCTCATCATTGTTCAAATGATATGCGAATCTGGTTTGGGGCAATTAGATTTTATGTATTTAAGAAAAACGCTATTCCAGATGTTGCATAGGGACGAGGAATTTTATACATACCTGTAAACAAAAATAAGACTCAAGAAGACTCCAAATATAACGGTTGGCCTCATTCTACCCCCAATACTCCATGATGCCATTCCCGTAGACTTCGTGGCCAGCATTCTAACAATACTTTTTTAAAATCCCAATTCCTCACTCCTTACCTATGAAAACAAACCGAAATCTAGAAATGAAGGAAGATGATACCACGTAGAACAAGACGAAAAGAACAAGAATGGAAGAAAGATTATAGAGAGATACATCACCACATACTTGTACTGTACCCTGGTACCGTTTCCAATCACTTTCGTAACTCCATGTTACGCGGCCCTGCGCTAAAGTAAGGAAACTTTGCGTGGAATGTGATGTATCGAATGGGGCTTTTTGCCCCATATCAATGAGACTAAATTCCCAGTAAGGTTTAAGACAAGACGGGAGATAATGGGAAGCGGCAACTAGATGTCACTAGATGTTGTACAGATTGAATTGGTGTACAAAGCAATACATACACCACCTGCACCGTCTGATGTATGAAGTTGTCTATATCAATAATATCAATATCATGATTTGGATGAAGTTGAGGTTGAGGTTGAGGTTGAGGTTGACAAAGAAAAAGAGAGGGAGGTAATTTCTAATCGATTGAAAGATCCTCGTAACGCATATGATAACTTGATCAATGGCTTGCGTATACATAAGACTTTTATGGTGTAAAGCTTATTTTAGATTGAGATTTCATGGGTTGACGCGGGTTGGTTTGATTAAGCTTTCCAAGGTTCTTCTAAAACAAGGAAGAATTATGTTCCGTTCCGTACCCGAAATAGATTTTGAGAGTCACGTTTTCGAAACTTCTTCTAAACACTTCAGCCCAAGGTTAAGGTTTTCAATTCACCTCGACAACAAATTCGAATGTCAAGTTCAAGTCAATATATATGTGTATATATTAAGCAAGCCACGATATCTAGAACATTGAACATTCACAAATACTCGGCGTTCTTCTCACCAAGCTACCCATTCTCAGCATACGACTAATAAGCATTACTGTCATCACCACAAAAGATCTTTCCAATTGGGAGTGTGTTATAATCTAGTATTCTAGGCTCGATCGATGAAGCTGTCGGCTAATCAACTCAAAAATACGAGTTGCGTAGTAATTTGAAGGTCCTAAAATGTATACAAGGCGACCAAACGGCAACATTTTATCAATATCATGCCACTCTCACTAATCTCGGTATCTTACTACTTCAAGGCCAGTCGAAGAAAGAAGATCTTGGGATATGATCCAGATCTTCAGCTAAGGTATTACATTCAGCGAGTGCTGGAGCGTATGGTCTACGTAGTGAAATCCGTCGAACCTCACGTCAATGAGCATATAGCTTTTTCAACATCACCATAACACCGAAACCCTCCCACTTTACGGAAAACATACTAAAGAGCTGAATTTCCTCACCCATATTCTACCTTCGATGTGCAGTTTTCAATTTTTGGTAACAATCCTATCTCATGATAGTCTACTCTAAATGCGCATGATGATCATGCTGACAGCGTTGCAAGTTTTTAGTCGTAGCAACGCCGCAATCTTTCAATGGAGTTTTTGTCTTAACAAACTATCAGTGCTTATATTCAGATACCTATTTCGAAACTCGGTTTTCCGATCAGTCAATCCGTCCAAAGATGAGATTTGAATATGCTTAATGCTTATATTGGTAAAATAATAAGAATAAACTCTCGTTAATGATCTGACACGATGAAGAGCGCAATGTTACCCATTTGGCGATCATCTCTCAACCGACAGCATCCAACGAACATCTATTCATGAGCGCCCATTGTTCTTTTTGTAAATCATGGCGTTATACGTGGGCACAGCCTCCGGAACCTTTTTTATGCGAGCGGCTGGTGATTTATTTGGATATCAGCCCTGTAATGGCAAAATTGTCATTATCACAATCACCGACTTGGAAATATCTTCATATAAGTAAATGAATTTTCTCCAAAATTCCTTTGATTCCTTATGTCATTTTCCATCTCATTCAATTTCCTATCTACTTTCATCTTTCTCAGCCTTTTTTCCTTATAACATTCGTTATATATTCTCTCTTGTCTGGATCTTCAAATTTATATTCAACTTCTACTGTTTAGTCTCTTTTCGACAATTAGATTTTTATTAATTTCGTCATGAAGTTCTCAAGCATTTCCACCGTTACCGGCCTTTTCGCTCTTACTTGCGCCCAAATTTATACTGAAACGGTCCCGGTTGTTTGCTCTGGCGCTCCTCAGTCTACTGTTACCCACACAGTCACTATAACTGAAAAAGTATCTGGTAGCTACCATACTGGTCCAGGTCCAGTCTACCCCACAACTACAGCTGATCATCCCGTTACATCAGACTATATCACCACAGCTGGTGGAACCGTCACCTCTGTTAATTATGATGGGAGCAAATCAACAGTCTGGGTCTACCCCACTGGCTCCGGAAATATGAAGCACTGCACAGTTGCCACTTACGAAAATAACATTGTAATCGGCGTGAAAATCGTCGATATCACGATCATCATCAACAATGGTTCTGCTTCTACAAAGACTGTCACTGTAACCGACAGAGTCACATATACCCCTACTCCCCCTCCCATTAAATCCACTACCACCCCGCCCTACAGCACTGGAACCGGTAAATCCAACGGAAAAGTACACACTGTAATTGTTGGTGCTCAAGGAAAAAACCTCTACTCCCCCAATCAACTTAACGCAAAGATTGGCGATACCGTCCGTTTCAATTTCCTCGCCAAAAACCACACCGTCACACAATCAGATTTCAATACTCCCTGCGCTTTTAACGGAGGTTTCGACACCGGTTTTAACCAATTTAACCCCAACAATCAAACCGATCTCTTCCTCAGAGATTTCGTCGTTGATACCGACAAGCCAATATGGTTCTACTGCGCTCAAACAAACCCCAAGAGTCATTGCCAAGCTGGTATGGTATTCGGTATTAACCCTGCGGGAAAATTCGATACTTGCTTAGAAAAGGCCAAGAATATTGGTAACTCTACTGTTGCTCCTTCTGGAACTGGATCATGGATTACCGGTGTTCCCGCTCCTACTGGTGCTTACACTACTAAGACCGGAGCTTATCTTACGGGTGTTGAAGCACCTTCTTCTTACTATACCACAACGTCGAAGGCCGCGGAGTATACTCCGTACAGATATCCTTCCATTAAGGGGAGATCTTTCCAAGCATAGAGAAGTGAGCATTATGTGAATCTGAGTTACGAGGGCGGGGGAATTGTTAGAGGAATGTTGGAGTAGATGGAATCGATTTGCTTGCATGGCTTTTGGCGTTTCTGATTTAGGTTTTTTTTGATGTGGGGGGATTGGATTGGATTAATATTAATGCTTTGGCATGTGGTTCGGTTAGCTTATTTCCATGATGGTGATGACTAGCATAGCGGTTCATATAAAATATCACATTGCGGAGGAATCATAATCTTAAAATTGGGGATATTCCTTCTTATATTGTATATGGATTCAGTATAAGTGTATAAAGAATATGGATTAAATAGGAGATGCTCAAGAGCGCAATAGGAAATCGCTGGTAGGAGATAAATTGTGGAAGAAATAGGATGAGTAGTAAAGGCTTGGTTATGATTAATATTATATTAATGACATGTTGCTATTTTAACTGTTTACTTTATTAGATCATTTATAGTAATACAAACTTACCTCGCTATTGTTCCTCTTCAAAATCATCATTTTCTTCTAGGTACCTACTTCTCTCAATTAATCTTTCGCTTATTTCAATCTTTTTCTCCTTTTTCATTCCCCGCTTCTCAACCTCACCACCCTTCAAATTATATTTCTACAGTACCGTATTCTTTTGGAAAATTCGGTTTCGCTTAGCAGAGGCTAGTAGGGATGCTCAATTTAAGGTTATTTTAGTATTGAATTCTCTTTAGTATTTGTGAGGCTCGACTAATTAAAAGTAGAGGCTTTTCCAAAAATACTACTAGGTAGGTTTCTGATTGAACAAGCGAATCAAAACAGCTTCGAATATTCTTTGTATTTTAGCTTGTATAACACAAAAATCAAGTATCCCTACTAGCCTTTATTAAGCAAAACCAAATTTTCCAAAAGAAGACGGTATTTTCCTTTCAGCTTTCATGTCTAACTTGGAACCTTCAAGCGCTAAATACAACCCGAGGTAGCATGTTTTTGGGATGGGATTGCGGGTCTAGGCTTGTACGGGCTGTTATCTGGGAACTGTAGGTGCTAGTCGAATACTGTTTTTTTTTGCCATGATTGCCTGCGTTGTATCTTTCGAGAATGAAGTCTTGGCTTATGCAATGGGGTTTCGGATTGTTGGATAGACATGAAAGGTAAGGGGTGTGTATTGATGGTGCCGGAACTTTGCTGTTGTTCTACTATATACCGGTATTGACCTACATTACTGTTTGATTATCATACATATACCCATGGAATAAAAAATCCATAGCTTTGACAATCAACTATCTATCGAAAAACTAACATCCATATCATTGAACTCGCTAATAACGATATACTAGACGGGAAGCAAAGATCGCTATATGGGAGAGAGAATAGAGTACAAGGATTTGTATTGAAGATTTCTGAGTGATATATATTCGCAAGAAGTGACAGGCTGATGAATTTTATATATAAATTATAAGGGGGGAAGGGAATATGTAGTAGCTGCAACTTGCAACTGCACGGAGGGAAATGAGAGGAGGGTGGCGGAAAGAAGTGCAGGAGGCGATGTTAGCTTGGCAATAGCCTTGAGGATCAGGCATTCACTTGTATCTTATCTTGCCACTGAATACGTCGCCTCATCTTAACAAATTACAGATGAATCCGCCTATACCGGATACTTTTATACTAGAAACTCATTTATATTAGAACCTTTCTTAATATAGCTACTTTCTATATAGTTATAGTAGAATTTAAAACTATATCGGAATGTCAAACAAAAATCAATCAATCCGGTATAAAAATTGGTAGTAATTGGTCTAAACCTTGAAAGACATGCTTCGTATAATTGAAAGAATTTGTAATATAAATAGTTTCTCTTTAAGAAATTATACTTTATTAAGTACACCTGCGCAATCAAGTTTGAGCCAACTCGCTAACTTACGATTTACTAGCTTACATCGAAGTTAGCGTACCTCAGTTAGATGAGTTAAGACGGTCCACGGGTACCTAGTACTTGAAGTTTAACTATACAAATTTAGCTAACCTTGGAATGCTTTGTTGCCTACCTAGGTAACCCGCTTATACCAAAAACCCGCCTATACCGGATCTTATTGATCAGATTTTTCGATCCGGTATAGACGGTGAAGAGATTCTAGGGTGTAAGGGTCTTATTCATTAGATGGTTGTGGTTAGGTTGTTCAGAGTTAAGCTTTGTGGCACGATAAGATACAAGTGGGTGCCTGATCCTTAAGGCTAATGCCAGGCTAACAACGGGTTCATCTGTATTGCCCCTCGCTTCTACCCTCCATTATCTGTCATCTGTCCTCTTCAATACCCTCTACCCTCTACATCTATCTCTCTTTCTCTTCATGTTACAACTTATCCATTACTACAAATCATACAGAAAACAAACGTACAGGCCATCTGATTCTGAAAATTAATATACACACACATATGACCAGCTCAAAGGAACCACCTAAGGCTTTATGTCTCTGGGATCTTCCACCTGAAATTCGTTCTAAGATCTGGAAATTTTGTCTTCCGGAGGGGCGGATACTGCCATTCAAAGTCACTGCAGACAGTGTCCACAATAATTATAATATGTATTCCTTTCGTCATCTTCCTCCCCCAAATGTCTTACACCTTTGTTGCGAGTCACGAGAAGAAACTAAGAAATGTTTTCGGAAAGATATTTGGGACGATGTAGCTGACGAGCATGGGGCTCGCAACAAACATGCTTGGTGGATTCCATCGAGGGATACCATTTATGTCCCATACTGGCTTCCTTTGAATTGTCTTGATTCAAATGTGACCGTGTGCTGGACCACGGATGCAAGACAACCGGACTTGAGTCTTGTTCGTAGAAACCCGGAATTCCAATACAGAATGCAAGCTGTGCAACATCTTGCGTGCTCAATGAACGCCTGCTGTGTTCGCTGGGATTGGTATAAATATGTGAGGTGCCGCAACGAAGATTGGAGTTGGATTTTGATGGCGAAATGGATATCTGGATTCCCCAACCTAAGAACATTCACCTGGATTATCGATTATACGGAATATCGTTATACGAAGGAGGGACCTGAGTGGATTGATCACCCAGATTTCCCGATAGAAGGAATTTGGCGGGATCATGCGTCAAGATGGGATATGACGCCGTCAAAAATTATGTTGGGGTTCCAGGAGTGTTTTGAGGTTATCAAGTATGAGAAGAATGACACAAATTGGAAGCCTCCGAAGATAAAGATTGCGTTAGACAAGATGGATAAGAAGCAGTGCGAAAAGCGTGAGGAACGTTATCGGAAACAGCATCCACATGGTCCTCAACTTTCACAGTCTCAGGGATTGCAGGTGGTGCAGGTGATGAGATCTGTGATGGATATGGAGGGAGGGTCAGCTCAAATTTGAAAGGCGTGAGGAACATTACCGGACGCGGAATTCAGATGATCAAGATGTTACTCAACCTTCACAATCTTGAGGTATTGATGTGGTACCAAGCAAGTGGTGAGAATCTGGGCCAATTGCTGATGATTTCTTTGGAAAGGTGGTGTTGAATTGGTAGGTTGTAATTATAACAATAGAAATTAATTAACAAATACATTATATTGTATAAATTTGCCGTATGCAGATATCTTCAGCTATTTACACATATACCTAGTATATACCTAGTATACACCTAGTATATATACATATATTGTATAATTTTGCCGATGCAGATGCCGATGCAGATGCAGATACATGGATATTTATACGTATATGTATATATACATTCACTGAGATTTATTTGATAGATGTTTTTTTCTGTTTTTATTACCTACTCACACTAGGTACTATAGTATGTATTCCATGGTTGCTAGGGCAGTGGGGTAAACAAGAAACGTAAACAACCCCACGACTCTCTCTCTCCTCTATCTCTCTCCCTCCCTCCCTCCCTCTCTCTCTCTTCAATTGCTTATAAGCCGGATCAACTTTAAAGAATAACGACAAAAACATATCAACGGTTAGCAACCACTCAATAATCACTCAATAACCTCACCATGTCTTCCTCAGAGGATTTAATTGACTTTGATATAATTGAGAATCAAAAAGAAAATATTCAATCATTACCACAAGGACGATCTGCACGAAACCTCGCAAAATTATTCTCTCCTTCACCTCTACAACCCCTCTCAACACCTACACCATCCGATACAAGAAATCTGAACGATGCGATTAGAGAAGAATATGAAGCAGAATTAGTCAATATTGGAGAATCAGACGATCCATTAGATATCTTTGATAGATATGTTAAATGGACACTCGATGCATACCCCTCCGCACAAGCAACACCCAATTCACAACTCGCCCCTCTTCTTGAGCGCGCAACGAAAACATTCCTCAATTCTCCACAATATAAAAATGATCCAAGATACCTAAAGCTTTGGCTTTCATATATACGATTTTTCTCCGATACGCCCCGCGAAACATTTGCCTTTTTGGCTCGTCATAATATTGGTGAAGGATTGGCATTATTTTATGAAGAATTTGCAGGATGGTTGGAGGGTGCTGGCAGGTGGATACAAGCAGAAGAAGTTTACCAGATGGGTATTGATAAGGAGGCTAGACCGGCACCACGTTTGTTGCGCAAATTCAACGAGTTCCAGGAAAGATTTGCTGCTAGGCCGGATAGCAGTAATGAACCTTCTTCGCCGGCATTACCTACAGTACGACCTGCACTTGCTGCGAAAATCGATCCATATGCTGCAGTTGGGGCCGCCCCCGAGGACCCACAAGCACCGAGACCATCTGCCGGTGTAGGTGGCTCGTCGACAACAAAGAGTGGTAAGCAAAAGTTGAAGATTTTCTCGGACGATGAGAATGGAGCTTCCCCAGCAGTTTCGGCTTCTCCAGGAGCAGGATGGCAAAGTATAGGGTCATTGGCAGATAGAAAGAAGGAAAATAGGATAGAACCAAAACCATGGGTTGGAGAGACATTACAAGCCGGTGGAAAGAAGAGCAGCACAAAGATACCAATCTTCAAGGACGAGGTATGTTTTTCTTCCTTTGTGTCCCTTGTTATGCATATGTTGATGATCATAGGACTAATTTTTGGCAATCTTGGTGTTATGTATTTCAGTCTGTACCATTACCTCAAATCACAAATCCAGAATTGCAACAAGTGACTATTAATCCTAAAAACGGGAGAAGTGAACGAATTTTTGTTGATCTTGAAGCTGTATATCCTACTCCAGATAAGATTGGTACGGAGTTGAGTTTTGAAGAGTTACGTGCTGCTCATCGTGGATGGTTGGATAAAGTTTGGGAACAAGAATTAGATATACCACTGGAGGAGCCCGTATCAAATGAACCAATCCAGGAGTCTAACATTAGCATTGAAACCATTACAAAACAAATTCCCGAGAAACTTATCATTGCTCGAGATCCAGTATATCGAGATGAGAATGGTCCGGAGAAAATTGTTATTCCTCGGGATCCTGTTTACCTGGACGAGAATGGAGCAAAGAAAGAACACAATAGGGAAACTAAGCATAGGCGGATGAAAGTTAAGGAGGTCAATAAGACGCAAATCAGTGAGTACTTTGATAGTATCCGAGCGACATCCAATGCTAAAATGAAGTAGTCAGCGCAAAACTGTCTTCGCCGACTGGGAAAAAGATGACCAAGAGAAAATCATCAAAGGAGCAAACGATGACTCTTCATACCAAGGCAGCAACTGATGAAATTTATGACATCTTTAATCAACCCCTCAAACCAGCCGATGAGGAGGAAGAGGAAGAAGAAGAGGAAAGTGATGACGATGATGGTGATATGACTGATGGCGATTACACGAGCGGAGGGGAAAGTACTATGACAGGGAAATTGGGTGGTACAAGTGAAGTCGGCGATGATGACGAAACTGCTGATGTGAAGAGTGAAAGCGAATGGACTGAGTTCACAGCTCGAAAAGATGCCCCGGATATGGGTGATGAGGATGAAACTAGAGCTTCGACTTTCTCTGATGCGGAAGATGAAGAGTTTGAGGCTATCAAGGTAGCCATTCCTCGTGACATCGAAGAAAACGATGAAATCATAACTCCGATATCCGAAGATGGACCTTCCAATTCAACAACGAGTTTTGTTCCAATACCTCCCGAGGATTATGATCCACCAACTCACCCTTATCGAGATCCTGCTCAAGCTTCTCAAAACCGACTTCCATTCATGACGCCGATCGTTGAGAGGACTGAATCTTCTCTTGGATTACCAACAATTAGAGACCAGAAAAATTACTTTAATTCGACAAGTAGTCCGAGCAGAGGCAGTGGGTCGAAGATACAAGTGTTCCAGGATGATGAGAGTAGTAGTCCTTTGAGGGAGATTATAAATGAAGCAAAACCTACTGATAGGATTCCTCAACCCCAATTGGGCAAGAAAAAGCCTTTATCAAATTCGACCACATTCGCTAAAGAAATTGCACCAAAAGGACCTATTATCCACGACTCGCAATGTAATCCAGTGGATGATAGTATCCGTCAAACAATATTTGAAAAGTTGCAGCCACCTCTTAGCTCTTACGAGGGGTTCTTTCAGCATGATGAAGCAAGGGGTCAATCCGCGGATTTGAAAAAGTATGCAAAAGCTGTTTCGAAGTCAGGAAAGGGCGACAGAACTAGCATCTCTGCAGCTCCTATGCTAGAATTTCCGGGCACAGACAGATGCTATACATTAAAACGACAACTTGGTGCTGGTGCATTTGCGCCTGTCTTTCTACTCGAAAGTGCAATAGAAGGCGACGAACAAGATGAAAACGAAACTCCAGCTGTGATGGGTAAAGGAGCTTTCGATCACTTCAATCGCAAATCATTAGAAGCACTCAAAATGGAAGATCCACCTAGTGCTTGGGAATTCTACATTATGCGCCAAGCAAAACGAAGACTAGGAGTTTCTCGTCCAGCAGAAAGTATAATTGATGTTTATGAAATGCATCTCTACAATGACGAATGCTATCTAATAGAAGAATATCGAGATCAAGGTACACTCTTAGATATCATCAACATCTCCCGTGCAGACGCCAAATCCCCGGGTGGTGTCATGGACGAACTTCTCGTCATGTTCTTCACCATCGAACTCTTCCGTACAATCGAAGCTCTCCATTCCAAGGGAATCCTTCACGGTGATCTCAAAGCAGATAATTGTCTCGTTCGTTTAGACGCTCTCTCAGATGAAGATGTCTGGAGTCCGAAATACAAGCGTGATGGTAGTGGTTGTTGGAATAAAAAGGGTATCTCGCTTATTGATTTCGGGAGGGGCATTGATATGAAATGTTTCAAACCTGAGGTACAATTTATTGCGGATTGGAAAACTGGACCCCAGGATTGTGCAGAGATGAGGGAGTTGAGACCGTGGACTTATCAGATTGATTATCATGGTTTGGCTGGAATAATCCATTCGATGCTTTTTGGTAAGTATATAGATACCATTGCCGAGAGGCCTGGAGGCGGAGACGGAATTGGTGGTTTTGGTGGAGGAGGTGGATTACGCAAATGGAAAATTAAAGAAGGGCTGAAGCGATACTGGCAGACGGAAATTTGGGCAGGCGTTTTTGATCTTTTGTTGAATCCACAGGGGTATGTGGATGGGGAGGAAGGAGGAAGAATGCCGGTTATTAGGGGTATGAGGGTTATGAGGGAGGAGATGGAAGTGTGGTTAGAGGCGAATTGTGAGAAGGGCATGGGGTTGTTGAAGGGTGTTAGGAGGTTGGAAGAGGGTGTTAAGGGGAGGAGGAAGTGAGGTGGTTGGGGTGGGTGATGAATGGGAGTCATGGGGGATGGGGATGGGGGATGGGTGTATATAATGTGGATGGAGTTGGAGGAGTTGTCATATTGTAGTCTAAGGGATGCACTGGCGTTTCGGTCTAGGTGGTGATTGGCTATGATTAGGATAGAGAGAGATGTTTTGTTTACGTTACAATTCATGACTCCATTCATAATTTCTTCCCTTTACCTTACTGCGCATCTCATATATATACCCGTAATACATCTATATCAAGTGATGATATTAGCCTGATTATGCTGAGAGGCTATAACGCATTTTATTTTTTCGTGTATTTGGTTTTTTTTTCGATGGAGGATATTGCGTTTGTGTTTTATATTGTTAATTATGAGGATGTACGCGGATTCGGACTAGGACTAGGACTTGGATCTGGATTTTGGTGGATAGAAATGTTTTGGTGTATGGTATTATGGTTTAGTGGTTTGGTTGGTATTGGAGCTTGAGGTGTTGGATTGGTTGGATTGTATTTAGGTAGAGGTTGATGGATGGATGGATGGATGGATGGGTGGGTAGATGGATGGATGGGTAGATGGATGGAAGTTAGGAGCTACATATGTTGTAGATGGTAGGGAATGACTAAAGCACAAAAGTATTGTGTATTGGAATGGTTTTGTATTAGTAGATGGTTGGTGGTTGCGGTAATTTTAAATGGGGTGGGAGTGGAATGGAGTGGAGTGGAGTGGAAGTGGAAGTGGAAGTGGAAGTGATATAGATGGTAAATACTGTAGGTAAAAAGATGGGAGAGTGGGAGAGTGGATGGTGGATGGTGGTGAGATGATGGTGAGATGGATTTGTGTGTTGGAGATGGGGGTGGGTAGATGATAGAAAATTTGAAATGGAGGGGAGTTAGGGGAGGGAATTGGGTTTGGGGGGGTTTATGTGGTTTTTATTGGGTGGAGGGGTGGAGGGGTGGAGGGGTGTTGATTAAAGGGATGGGGTATGGGGTATTGGATATGGAATATGGAATCTGAGATGTATTTTTGTGACTTGGTTTTGGCGTGGCGGG
>NGKG01000003.1:580378-690319 GCA_002162505.1 Myriosclerotinia scirpicola
GGGAGTGATGTGGTATAGATTGCTGTGGAGAACATGGAATGGAATGAAATGGAATGGGATATGCGTTGGAGAAGAGATTCTGTGTGAAATGATGTTGGCATAAGTATTTGGATACTATTGGAATGCTAGGTTAGATGGGATTAGTTAGTTTAGATGAGATTAGTTAGTTTAGATGAGATTAGTTAGTTTAGGATCGTGAATCCCACTGTATCTAGGTAGTTATTTTATGTGCAGAAATTCCGGTTCTGGTATGGGTTTACTCTGGGTAGGGGTTATTGATTTGTGGCCAAAATGCTAATATTTGCATTACTCACAGGAAGCCACTGCATCGGCGGTTTTTCCAGGTGGTTATGATGCTACTTAACCTGCTACCATTTAAATAGATTATGGCAAATGACACTGCATATGTAGTCTTCTCTGATCTGATATCATGGGGTAGAAATTTTCGTATGTATCGCTTAGAAAGGGGGGCACGAAACTTTGAGAAGCAATCTTGTTGAAGATTCCAATAGTAACTTTCAATAGTAAACATGTGGGGCAGGATTTTGCGGTAACATAGAAGAAATCGAGATGGAATTTTTTTGGGTATTCTTGTATCAAAGTGACTTTCTTAGTAGTTTGGGAATTTGATATTTATTGTTGGGAATGAGAATATGAAATAGGGAATGGGAAGTAAAATATCTGATTTGAATTTGATCGCTAAGGGACCGAATTGTCAACGTGGGACTTTGGAAAGAACACCACTTTCGAAATTAAAAAACAGAGAGCGTTAATGTCACAGAAGCAAGTGTGTATGTTGTGCGATCATTTGTGGTATTGCTATTTATGACTACCTCGATACTGAGGTTTCAATACTATTAATCTCCATCTCTCCACAAACGACAAACTTTATTATCCATGATATCTAATCCCTATCCAGACTCATTTCTGCTAATTCAAACTTTTTCTGGAAGCTGCAGTAATCCTTCTTCCATTACCCCTTTCTAGCCGAATTGCCCCCACTTTTACTCATCCTACCACGGAGCTCCATCGAAAAGTTGAGCCAAGCCCTTGTACTCGTGAAGATAAGTACCGTCAACGTCACAAGGTAAGTAGGCCTTGATATCTCTCAAATAGATTCTTGGCTCAGCACATCGTGCCCATCTCGCACGCCACTTCTCATCCCGATCCAATCGAGCAATCAAGCTAGGAACCGGAGCGCGCTTTTGCCAGAACTGCAATGCCTTCTCATCAAGTTCATACTTTGCATCGGATGGAATCAAACACTTCCTGAACTCGGAATTGATCTTTTTGACCTGGGCACAAAGTTCAGCCATGGCCGGTGGATGCCCCAGAGTCCGCAATCCTGCTTTGTTCTCGAACGGCAAATCCGCGAAATCCTCGTCGATTTCGAAGATTATATGATCAGCGTCGATTTTCCTTTCGGGGTCTTCTTTGTTGAGGAATGGCTTTTGGTACCGCAGAAGGAGGGAAAATTTTTGAAGAGCGGGACATTGTTGGCTGATCATCCCGTACATCAGATACTTTGCTTCAATGTCTTCAAATCCGAGCCAAGTATAGTCCCATACGTGTTCAGCTACATTGAAAAGAGCAAGGCTCGTGACGTTGGACATATTTACAGAACCGCCGAGCGAGTAAAGCAAGAAAAGTTCCCGAAAGTTCATGTACAGTGTATCTTGTTCAGGGTGGAGAAACACATGCTTTAGCGAAACCCGTTTAAAACCACTAGTCACAAATTTGAATTCGATGTCAGGGTTCGCTTCCCAGTCTTGGTAAATAGACAAGGATATTTCTTTCAGTGCAGAGGCGATTTTTGTATCCGTATTTGAGCCAAAGGGCTGGACTCCAATCTTCTTGTAATCCCGGTTGATCTCTGCATTGAACATGCAGCATGCTTTCATCAAGGGTGTCAAGTATGGATCGGGTAATATCTTTACACTCAAGACAAGATTGCCCCAGTCATCAAAATCGGACTGGAATCTGAGAGGGACAATTTGTGGTGACGGAGACGCATAACTCAAAACCATGATTTGAATCTCAAGAGGGAGGAATGGGAACATCCAGAATGTTCCGCGGTCGCTGAATCTTCTGAGGGTCCTGTAGGCCCGCGCTCGGGATGGACAGAGCCAGCTTGAAGTAGCGGTATTCATTATAGTTTTGGACAATTTGTATCTCCTTGGATGAAATCAATCGAAAGATATGGCTGGAAGGTATGATCGATGATAGTGTAAGGATTTATGAAATGGATGAAGATGCTAGTTGTTCTCGATGGATTTAATTCGCTTTGGATTTATGCTGGGGATTCTAGGGAGGATGTGTGGGAAGAGATGAATAGGTTCAAAAGAGGAGACTATATACCAAGTAGAGCTACGGTGCAGTGTCAACCAATCTTGCTCAGTGGCTGTATTAAGTATGAAGACTGTATTACGATTGTGATTTTTCGACCTTACTGTGGAAGGAGGTTCAGATAAACATTTTGGTTTTCAGTATACGATTTTTTCTGGTGAGAGTGACTTGAAAGGGAAGCTCCAGAACTTTACAGATCAGACTATATAGTAAGCTAAGGTAGGGCTTGGCATTGGTATATTGAAATTAACTCGCTCGAGCGAATATGGAGAGAGGGGAGATTGAGTAAGTTCCAGCTTGAATAGAATGAAAGTACGGCGGGTATGTATACTAGGTCGGGGCAAAGTTTGACACGTAAATCCTTCTAAGGTCTAGCTTTAGAGCTGCTTGTATGATGTGACAAACGCAAATGACTTCTACGGCAGGCTTTATATTCGGATGACCGATCAATAAGTTTATAGTTCAATATAATGCGGTGATAATTCAATACAATAGAGCGATAATTCAATATAGTCGTAGTCTAATATGGCATTCACTGTAGTAGTGCATTCAATAATTGTGACATGAACTGGATTGAGACTAACTCAGAATAGCCATACACCGTACTAATTTTGTATATATCTATAGTTTTTGCATCCAAACCTACTCAACTTACAACCAAACTTTCAATAAGCACAATCATTTCACATCACATCACATCATCGTCGCTTTCCGTTTTCTGGATCTAGGAAAACACAGCAAATCAATCAATGAGTGCAATCAACTTGCAATCAAACAACATGTCTTTGCAGGACCTAGAAGGTGGAGAGATTCGAGAAGAACATTGTAAGTGTCTCAACGCTTCTAATATGTCAATTCTTTTATGCTAATTACGACTTTATAGCTGACACTCATCCATCCGATTTCAACTCTATCGCTAAGACATTCCATGAATTTGGAAATTTTCCCCAGGAAATTCAATCCATGATCTTCGAGAAAAACTTGCCGCCTTCGCAAATCTTAGATTTTTATATTTCTATTATTAAGTCATACATGCAGGTACCTGGGGGCCACATCCGTACGATATACTTCTTTACTGCTGGATCTAAGTTTCCAGGTCCGCTTCCACTTTTGCCACTTTTGCCACTTTTGAAGGCTTGTAAATCCTCCAATCAGACAGTTCATCGTGCTGGATTTAAGAAGATCGAGTTGTTTCTTCCAGAGAATGGCAAATATGATGTCTATGACACACAGATCGAGGGACCAGAGGAAGCTTATAAGTTTCAGTTGAAAAATAGTGGCCCTCATAGTCATCATTACACATATATCAGACCTTCGGTTGATACATTTATGATCCACGCAAAAGCCCTTCTCGATTTATATGAACTTGGCGGCTCTTTAAGTGTTTTCGAAAGCCTTGAAAATATAGCTCTAGATGATCTAGATAACTTCCTTTCTCAACGCAATGCGCTAAGAGCAAAATGCTTTGGGGAACTCTTCGATACGATTGGAGAAAATTGCCAAGCACTTGGCAAACTCAATTTACTCTTTGAGGGACCTCGATACTATGAGGGCAATATCAATCCAGAACCGGAGAAGCGAATTCTTGCAATAGATGACTACTTTAGGTTTCTAGATCCTAGATATGACCCATCCAGGAGATACTTCTTTCAGGATCCTAGAAACGCACATCGGCTGATTGACACATGCATTTCGAAAGCGCGTCGATTAATGGACGAATTGAGGCAATATGTCGAGCGAAAGCAGGAGCTAGGCGAGAGATCTATTGTGGAGTTCTGGAGTAAGGTTGAAGTGGTACCTGCTATATTGGGCTGGGTGGATCGTTGTGAAGGTGGACCTAAATTGCGGTTCCCTGCAATAGGCGCGGTTCTTCCATGTCATGATGATGGAACTCTTCTTGATATGTACAAGGGATTGGCACAAATTTTCGACGGAGCAGAATGGTAGACTTTGATAGGGCTTAGGTGGTTGTTTGTAAAGGAGTACGATCGTGGATGGTTTAGCGAGGGATATGGTGGACAGGTCAAGATGGACAACGTTGAAGATGAGAATTGTGTGAAGATGATGGACCGGAGCTTTGGTGAGAGTGCAAGGTGTGATTCTCGAGTGGTAAACAAGTGGCTTTATGAAATATCTTTTAGTTGAGATGCAATACTATGACTTTTCGATACCTCGGCTTATGCAGTTTTAATAAAATTAGGGAATTTTTACTATCATACTCAACATCGAATCTACTTTTCTCTTTTGAAGTACCTTTAAATCGTTACAATGCCAAATAATAGGCCACCGACTAATAGGGCGCTGACATACAGTCTATTCGGTGAGAAATGTCAGCCCCACGCCAAGACACCCTGCATATTTCCTGCAGCCCTAAATGTGCCCACAAATCACAATTCTCGACTCTTTACACAACCTATGAGCTGAGATGTAGGGCTTCGGAGAAGAACTCATGGGAGCTGGTGCCTAGATTCTGGGAAGTGTTAAGAAATGGGCTTTCTTTCTCAATGAAGATTTGCCGCATTCTACATAGGAAAACATACAAGAACAGAAACCCTAAATGATGAGCGAAAGCAGTATCGAAGCCATGGATTCGGATGGGTTTGAACATGTCACGCAGCCTTTGGAAGATATTCAGGACGAGATCGACCAGGGTGTAGGTGAAAAGGTGGATAGTAAGATTGTGAGTGGTGAGGAGGACGATGAGGAGGACGAAAATGAAAATAAGAAGAATGAACAGGAGGATACTGATTATGTCAAAGAGAATGCTGGCAAATTGTAAGCTTCTACAGTATTTAAAACTCCGAATTGCATCTCTAACAATTTACAGAGACTCGACGGCTAACCAGACGGATCTTGCAATAAAAAAAACCGAGAATCGCCCTATTTGGACTCGAATGCATCGTCGCCACTTGTCCATTGAGGTCTTGAGAAACCAAAAGATAGATTATACTCTCGATGATCGCGTAAGTTCCAATCCTCTGATGCATCAGAAGGGAATCGTTTATATGACAAAATACAACAGGATCAAAATTATATTGTGTTTCAACGCTGGGTCCCTGAATATGAGCAAGATTTCTTATGGGCTGCAACTCGTGCTTTACGCGCTAAACGCAATCCTTCCCATCTTGACTTCAGTATACCACTTCCACCACCGCCTCATTTCGAGCGAGCCTCGTCACCTGAAATCATCGAAGTTCGTCGAGCGACAAGAGGGGCAGAGCTTAAGCTTGAGATTAACAGGGTGGATATGAAAGAATGGGTAGGTGTAAAGCATATGGAGCAAAGGGGAAGACATGTTTTGGATGTTGCGGTGGAAAATGGAAGGGCGGCTAGATTAGCTATAAATTCAGAAGCTTTGAGAGATGAGTTGAGGATAGTGATTGGAGCAGGGGTAGGACTTGAGATAAGTGAGCAACGGAGGGTTTTGATAGGACCCTGGAAGGGGCTTGTCGAGTACGAGAGTGTGATTAGGAAGAGGTTGGAAATGCTTGAGGAAATGATGAGATCTAGAGATGAATGTTCTGTGAAAGATCAGGAGGAAGAGGGAGACAAAGAATCCCATAAAGTTGATGGAGAGATGACACCAGAGAGCGGCGAAGTTCTGAATAGACGTCCATCGATTCCTTGCGAGGTGTGCGATGTCGTATTCCCGCCTCACGAAACCCCACTCGAATGTCTCGATACAAGAGCGCCTCATCTGAAGTGCCTCGTCGAGTTTATGGATAACGACCTCAAACATGTTTTCGATCTCCGACAACAAATCGAAGATGGCACCCTCAAAGAGATTGGCTTCGCTGATCTTTGGCATTTATTCAGTCCTGGTGACCTCATCGTTACTTCCCCCTTACTTCGCGCATATCGAATCTTTCATACATCAGGAGGTCGACCACGCTTATCGAAACCGGGATTGTTCGAAAAGAAGACAGTTGTCTCGCCTTTCAATATAAATTGTTTCTGTATGGGTTATGACTGGAAGACTGTGGGCCCGATTCATGAGACCTTGAGAATTGAAGAATATGTTGGAAAAAGGTCTGTGATGGACCTAATAGTTGAATTAGATGGGAAAATCATGGCAGAGAAGGTGACTGTTTGTCCCCTCAAGATGCTCTCAGCCGATGCCCGGACAAAGCAAATAGAATATTTGATCTCTAGGGGAAGGAAGTTGAGATCATTGAGGCAAGGGGAACATAAGTATTATGTTGGGAGGGCTGGAGAAGAGGCATCAAACTTAGCACATGAAGATGATTTGAGATTCGGACGGAGGCTGCCAGCATATCGAACAATATCTCCGGACCTGATGGAAGATCGCGAATATGTGAGTAGTCTTTATGGTGGTTGAAATTTACACTGACATCCAGATAGTTTGAAAGCGAAATCATCATAGACAATGAGTTTGTTCGCGAGAATAAAGTTATTGGTCTTTTTGACTCAATTGAGTTTGATTCCCGAGAAACTGCAGAAAATTGCACACACTATGGTATCTCAAACAACCAACATATCAATAGCCGTCTCCCCATAGATTGCCGTTGTTCAGACATGGTCGTGGATCATCTTATTGACAATGATCGTGCGGCCAGGTATAAAGATGACTTGCACCTCTTACAACCTCGTGATATTGATGATGAACTTGGGGATGACTCTCTCATGTTATTGCCACCCACAGTGGAAGGGTTTCTACTGGAGAAAAAGATATGGAAGATGCTAAAGGTAGATGATATAAGAGATCTAAAGGAAGACGTGAAGATTCAGGTGGATTTTGAAAATCTTGTGCTTCCAGCAGGACATGAGACTATACTGAAAGCTTTGGTGGGAGCTCATCTAAGCAGCAAATTCTCCCTGAGCCATGAGAACAGAAGATCTTGTAAGTTATGGCACATTTAAAAGCAATACGCATACTAATATGCAGAACAGCAAGTCTAGCAATCCTGCTCCACGGACCCAAAAGCACAGGTAAGCTTCTTACGGTAAAGGCACTGGCCTCTCATTTCAAAAGACCATTATACACCATCACTGGCTCAGACCTGGGTATCAGTACATGGGATGTTAGACGCGAACTTGCTATTCATTTCGAGCGAGCCGCAAAATGGAACTGTATAGTCGCCATTCCTGACGCAGAGAGTCGGTTCCCACGCCGCAAGAACCCGTCCGATGGTGATTTTAGTGCGTCCGACGTGCTCTTCAGGGATCTAAAACTGTTCAACGGAGTGGTTGTTTTTACTACAAACTGTAAAGGCGATATGGAGGAACAAATTGTGAAGGGTGTGAACGTCTGTCTGGGAAGTGATTTCTGGAGCAAGGAAGACAATATTCGAATTTGGCATAAAGTGTTAATAGATCGTGGGATTTACACTTCAGGAGAAAATGTAACCCAGAGAGTTGTAATTGATAACGTGGCATACAGGGATTGGTTGCGGTTCATAGGAAAGGAGTACAGGATGGGCAAGAGGTGGGATGGAGCGGAGATTGACAATTACTTTGATGCTGCGTTGGCTATGGCGGATTATGACAACAACCTTGCCAATAGAGACGAAATGCCGGTGTTAACGGTCAATCATTTGCGTACTGCGGGAAGGGTTGCTGGAGCTTCAGTATTCTCTGTGTTGTAAGGTCGCTCCTGTCTTTCTTTGCGGTATGGGTTTAGCGAGCTATAGTCATGGGGAGGGAATCACATTGAACAATCCTTCTTTTACAATCATTTTGCATTGAACATGTATTTTCAGTACTTAAGATTACTAAATATGAGGTGCTACACTGCTCTCTCCCTTTAAATCCCAGCTGTGATAGGAGTGATTTTGACAAACAATCAGCATAGCAAGCCCCCTACTTATGTTCTCCCCGATATCCTTGACCAACAACATTTTATGCGTGATCTTCCGTGCGTGCAGAATCATTCCACAATAGGTTCTTCTGCCTCCTGTGACTTTTCCCTTTCCTTGACCTTGTACGTGAGATTGCCATCAGCATCCCATGGTACTACACCCACTACCTCCGACACCCATGTGCTTCTTTCATTGTGATCAGGCCAAGTTCGTAAAGCTGGCACCACCTGTACCTTCTCCCAATAAGAAATTGTGCCTTTGTCTTCGATGCATTCCTTCAGGTACTCCGCCATTACACTCGATGTATCTTGCAACTCCGGGGCTGTTTCCGGGCGAAGCCACAACTGTTCCAATCCGAACCTCCCATCTTCATCCACTGAACGTTGTCCTGGTGAATGGTCCAATATGAACCTATCATAGATATCTGCTGAGTGTTGTCCTTCTGAGCCATCCTTGAAGTCGAGCTGGTAGAATTTCTCATCAATATCAATAAGTGAGCCCAGTTGATCTGCTTCCAAATCCTTTTCGATGCTGTATTCTGTGAGATCATCCCCAACAAGTAGGCTTAGTTTCTTCAGTGCTGGGCAGTGTGCCTGTATGATCTCGAAAACCGACTTGTAAAGTTCTCGCGCCTCAATCTTGCCCTGGGGATCACCACTCAATACAGTGTAAGGGGTTGACTTCCGCTTATTGTGTAGTGCTATATGGGTGATATTGGAGAGGTTCATGCTGCCACCATGCGTGTAGAGCGCGTCTAAATCTTTGGCGTGCATGAATAATATATCTGTAGAAGGTCGCATCCAAGTATGGCTGCGCCTCCAAGACGAACCCTTGACGTATTTGATAATCAATCTTGGAACTGCTCTATCAACGTACTCTCGAATGCGGTTGCTGCAATTATCGGGGAAGGAAATCGCAATCTTCTCGAACCCACCTAGAGAGACAGCCTCATTGGACATTTTCGAAGTAAGTAATAGTGGGAGTATATCTGGAGACTTTCCACTGCTTGTGTCGGATTTGACTAGCAATATTACATTTTCCCTGTAACCCTGTGCTTCAAGTTCATCAATTGGGGTATGAAGTTCAGCCGGTTCGACATCGATATCAAGTTTAAAGCGAAACTTGATGATACGTGGATCACTTGTTGGCAATGCTTGCTTGAAAGTCATCAACTGCAACTCCTGAGGAAACTTGCTGAAGGCGTGAAAGTATGTGAAGAGGGTGGCCGGAGCTGACTTGTTCGAGGCAACTGAAATTGAAGATAATGCTTCATTCACTATTTTACGTTAGCACACTTAAATGGATCATAAGTAATGTACTTCTGGAGGTCTTACAATAAATGTTCTTAGACCCAACAAGTGTACCAGTCTGTACAAACGTGCTGCTCTCACTGATGTTACCACTTTCATCTGCAGATGTACTTGATGATTTTGGGGCTGATTTTGGGGCTGATTTTGGGGCTGCTTTCATATTTCATCAGCACATTGTTATCGGTAGCTTGTAATCACAGATGTAGAATTCTTACCATGTGTACTTTCAGTGAAAAGACTGGCTATCAACTGTGAATGTTCTTTTGTGAGGATCTTTTTCTTACCAGACCTTGGAGGCATGATTTATCCTTCTTCAGAAACAAAATCAAGTTCTTGGAATATGTATTTTGTAATATAAGAGATTGATTTAAGTTTTCGAGCCACTGACTTACAGTGGACTATCTGTAGATAGATTTTTTGTTTGTTTGTTGTTGTTGTTGTAGACAGCCAGCTTTGACCGAAAAACCAAATCTTCAAAAGTTTATATTGTGTAATATGAGGCTACTGTGCACAGGGCTGAGATTCGAAGGGAAGTAAGACATAGATCGGATATATTCGGGTCAGGCTGCTGGTTTCACCCGGCTACTCTTTCACTCGGCTACTCTTTCACTCGGCTACTCTTTCACTCGGCTACTCTTTCACCCGGCTACTTTCACCCGGCTACTTCTTGACCTGGCTACTACTGTTTCTTTCAAGCTTTAGATGAGTACTTAGAGACGATAATCATCTCATTATATCTTGGATAAGATCAAATTCCCCAGGGGTCAGCTCAGAGACTAGGCAATTCATTATCGTCACCAGAATGAGATATAAAAGACCAATAGAGGTTATTTACCTCAGCCAAATCTGGAGGACAACTAAAAGACTATTGGTCTGAGTGATATACTCAAAACAAACACCAAATCAGCTATAAGACTCTTGGTGATACACTTGCATATATAGCAATCAAACCATAATTTCTGGTTTAAACAATTAGTTGCTAGTACAAACGTTAAGAGATGGAGAAAGAACGTGGGGATAATCTAGAGAGAAGAGTTAAGTCTATAAGGAAGGGACTTGAGGAAAGGAGTTGGAGAAAGAATAGATTCTTGAAGGTCATATACTTCTGCCAGAATAGTTTAACAATTGAAAACCTTTGCTAGATCACACAATATTCAAATCACACTAAGTTACTTCACTTCAAAATCTCAGAGTGCGCAAGTCCATTAATTGTATGTATTGCTATGCTTAACAATCACCCGGTTCACTCCCCAAATGCAACTGATAACAAACAAACAGCAATCCAGCCCCTAGACGATCTGCCAAACTGTCTGTTATATGCCATTGCGGAATTTATTGAGGTTCATCGCACTTGTCAGAAAGTATCCTTGAGCTCTGTCAAAGCTCTAGGAATCTTCTCATACGGTCTTCAACGATCCATCATCGTTGAAATACACAGTAGAGCATAATTCTGGAATGGAAAGTTGCGTTCTGCCATGACCTCTCATCAGGAAACACGGGAGAACAGGGACAGTCTCGACCTTCTTCCAATAACTCACGCCACCTGCATTTCCCTTTCGTTCCATTGCGTCAATGTGTTTGCCAATCATGAATTCTACGTAAAATCCTCTATTCAAGATTTCTGGCAAGTAATTCCTCTCCACAGTAGACACAGGGTAGGCTTGTGAAACTCGATTTCGTGAAAAGTCCCAGAGGTCCAATTTGTTCAAATTTGCATTGATTTCAAGCAATTTCATACAATCAGACGGCTCATCTTTGAAAATCCTATGAAATGTATCATTTGTAGACGCATTGCATAAAACAAGACTAAGTCTCTTCAAATTCGGGCACAGGAGCTCAATAACCTCAAACAGCTCAATGAGCTCTAGATGACTATAAATCCCATGACGTCTAGGACCTGAATCAACTACATATCCAAACACTGCAATATGAGTGAACTTATCGAGATTTAACGACCCACCATGCTTGAACAAGTCAATCAATGATCTGTCTTCCAACATGATTATATCTTGAACAGGCCGCATATATTTATAGTCGAGTTTTCCTTCACACAAGCACTCGTTGCGAACATGAGTTGATGCAACGTATTTTGGATTCGTAAGCATGGCGGTGCTGCTTCTCGGAGGGCAAATCTTAATCTTCTCGTATCCACCAAGATATACCGATGCCTCAGACGCTTTGCATGTTGACACCAAGGATAATGATCCCTTGGAATTTGGTGTTGGCAGATCAAAGCGAGTGTAAACTTTAGCGTAACAAAATAAACCTCGCTCGAAGTCTCTTACGGCGTCCACCACACTGACCACAATGATGAAGTCGAAAAGTATAACACGTGGGTCCGGTAACGCTTCTTCGAAGATCTTTAGTTGCAGCTCGTTTGGAAATTCGCGGAATCTGTGGAGGGTTTTGGGAGTGTTATCTGCCAAGTGATGTTTTTGTTTTGGAAGAGGAGGAAAGACAGTGACTATATCAGGTTAGCAAACGTATTTGAGGATAAGGAAAGTCCAGGACGCTTTTGGATCTTACTTTTGACTTTTTCATCATCGCTTTTATCTTGGAGAGAAGCCGTGACATGATTTAGTGGATTGATTGTATTGTTCGACATATTGCTGAATTTCTCCCAGTGTCTTTCTTTGATTAAGGCTTGATGTAAACAATGATAGAATTTTGAAGGTAAAGAACAAATATATCAAGTTGCTTGACCCATGTGTGGTGCTGGAGGAATTTACCAACGTGTTATTGTCAGTACCTAAGCTCCGGCTGGATTAAAAGCAAATTGTTTGGGCAAAGTCCGTTTATATGCAAATAAGACATGGAAAAGCAGCCATTGATAAAGCTATTCCATAAGGAGATTAGGGTTATTTGTTTTCACTCAATTTGATGCCCCGCACAATTGTTGATTCGCCAAATATGACGATTTCGATGACTACTATACAGATTGTTTCCATCATTGCAGCATTCAAATGTCACAAGAATACTTCAGACTCAAGAAAAGAACACGCAATCAACAAGCTTTTGTCTTATGTTCTTTCCCCATCATAATATTAAACATTATATACAACAGGACCAGAGGAGCTTTACAATTTCTCCTATTGGTTTAAGCGAACAGTAGAGTACCTCCTACATCACCCATTGATAACCAATGAGAAGAAGCTAGTATCCCCCGTGCAACGAAGCTACCTAGCTCCTGGAGCTTTTTTCTGCCATACCGCTTTGATCTATCAACGACCGAAAAAAGTTTGCTTCGCCTCTTCAATCTAGGTACCTTCTAAACATCACAAAATCAACTTCAAATCCAATCCAAAAAGTTGCCTGGATTCTTCAACCATAACCGGAGATATACGCATCAATTATCCTACATCACATCATGTGTCCAGGATCCCCTCCAAGGGATGAGCTGCTTCCAATAACAGCAGATTCAGATGAGAGTGACTTCAAAGCGTTCGAGCACTTTCCGTTGGAAGTTCAACGCATGATATTTCAGCATGCCTTTCCGGGCCCTCAGGTCATTGAATTGGCATTCTACGTGTGGGAAGACTATGATTTCTTTCATGAGAGTATAATTCGCACCCTCACTATCGATAGGCCCATGAACGTTAGCATGCTCCCATTTCTCCAAGCGTGTGTGACTTCCCGAGACGAATTCCACCGTCAATTTCGAAAAATCGAGTTTTCGATGCTGGGTATGTACAACCCAGCTGGTTATTCACGTCCTCGTTGGACCGTCCCCAGAGGATACCGCCATTATCGAATCGAAAATCGGTTTCGCTTTTATAGAGGCAACAGGTTCTACATCTACATCCGACCAGATAAAGATATCCTCACGATAAACGCCTTTTCCTTGCTCAAATTGTACGATTACGGTGGTGATATTTCAATGATCAATATAACCCACCTCGCTCTCAGCGACATCGAAATCCACGAGTGGGACCCGGTTAGAGAATACCTCTATTCAGATCGCATTCGCACATGTCGGAACAGGCTCTTCAGCATTATTAGTACGATATGTCCGGCCCTCTTAAAGATAAATTTACTTCTCGATACGAGCGGATGCCTGCCTTTTCCACCACCTCCTGATTCTGTAGCACAAATTCTGGACGTCGACAGCGAGTTTCCGTTACAGCCTTTCGCGGATTCTCATGGCAAGAAATTTAGCAGGAAAAATAAAGAATATCTTCGGAAAAGACTATACACCGTTTATGAATATGAAGCGAAGGAAAGGCGGAGAGATTGGAAGAAGTTTTTGAAATTCCTGGGAAAGAAATCTGTGCCCTCATCAGATGTTTTGGATTTTTGGAGAACAAGGGAACCGGTCCCGGCCATGTATTGCTGGTTTCTTGCAGATTTGAGCAATGAGCATGGACCGGTTCATCATCCTCGTCCTCAACTTTATATTCCGAGTTTGAAAGCTTGGCTCCCTGCTCATGCTGATGGCACTGTGGTGGATAAGTACAAGGGATTGGCACAAATATTTGACGGGGCTCCATGGTAAATTTGCGGGAGGAGGAAAGCTTCAGGGAGATCTTGCTGTGGGTGTGGGTGAATCTGTATTATGAGTGCTCAGGGTCAGGGTCTGAATTCATAAGAAGATGAGTAGTCAGGTCAGTGAGAGATCATTGATGAATTTTGCAGAAGAAATGTGGCTATCTTACCATATACATCGCAGTTTGTATCCCTTTATTAGCTTCTTTTCTGCTTCCTATGGTCGCGAGAAATAGTAAACATTCATCTTCCTAATCTTGATGGAGTTACACAACTGATTGTTGCCGCTTTTCTGCTACGTTCTTGCTATCTTCTTACTTGAAGACGTCAATCTGGCGCACACCTTCCTGCTTCCCATATTTGATGAAAGGGTTTTTTCCCTGTATTATACGATATCAGAAGCTCAACAAAGACTCCCCCGGAGATTTTCGATGCACTCTATCGCACTCAATATTCCAGAGCCTATATCATGAGAAAAGACCCCAGAATCTACATGAATTCAGTGGAAAAGTTCAACAAGAGCATAGTATTCGTGACATTACATATCTTCTTTACCATGCTCCCTATTACGGTCGCGGGAACTGTAAAGACAACAGGAAAACATGGTAACGCAGAAGCTACTTGTCTATTGAAAAGACCAATTTTCCGGCTTTCTCCCCTTTCTCCCAAAAGCTAGGAGCTTTTTATGTCACACGACAACCAAATTTGAAGATTTCAACCCAGGAACCGACGCAGCTATATCACGCAGGATATATCTGTGCTATTCAGCAGGATTATCCGAATCCTGTTGTAATATAGAGAGAAAAAAAAGAGAAAAGAGGAGGAATGACTTTCTTTCGATATTCAAATCACTTCCTCGAAGTTCCACACTTTCCACATATTATTCCATTCCTTACGTCTCAATTACTAGCTAAACATCTGCGGTAAGTCTCTTATACATGATCAATCGCTCAGTCTCCTTACAATATCTCTATCGAGCATAAGAAACACCTCCAACACCTGCAGTTTCCCTACATATCAAATAATATACCAAAACAGCCTCCAGCTTAAAATCAAAGATATCCACATACTATCCATTCATACAATCTTCTAATCCCCTCTTTTTTCCTCTTCTCTTCCTATCACCGAATTACCTCTCATCAATTAAGACTCGGCATCCCACAAAATCCTACCCAACGCAAGATGCTAAGAAATCCATCGTTTCTTGCTGTTTCTAGCACTGTAGTCTGATACACTCAGAGAATACTGAAACTTCTAATCTCATGGACTCTCCTATACTGTTTGGATTCATTGTATATGCTAGAATATGATTATGTGTCCCATACATTTACAAGAACTTTGAAAACACCGACTATTCTGGGGGAAAAAACTGTGAATTGATATTTTTGGCATTCGTATCTTTATTCCTATGAGATTGTGATATTTTGTTACATATACATCATACATCAATCATACACTTCTGCTCACTCTTCTCTACTCAGTCTCCCCTCTCATCTACCCCCCTCATCCAACATCCCCCACCTCACTCACCTCCTCGCAACCTCCCTCCCATCCACCCAATTAGCAACCCAATTCACCACCACCATAACCCTCCTCCTCCACCCCCTCGTCCACGCCAAACTCCCACTCCTCCACGCCAACCACGCCCCCGCCCCCGTCCAATCCTGTTTCCCTTGAACCACTCCATCCCCTCTACCTATATACGCTACTAGATCTTTTTGTTCGTATGCGAAGGGTTTGCCTTTTGGTTCCATTCCATTATCTATTCCATCATGTGCGCTCGTTGCACTCGCGCTATCCAGTAAATGTCTCGTAAGCCATTTAGCCTTCTGCACCGCCACCTCCGCAGTAGTAGGCAACTCATTATTCAAAATATCCGCCGCATCACCCAACGCATAAACATTCTCCACCACATCCGCACCCCTCCCCTCCACCCCATCAGAATCCTCCCTCAGAACCCTCAACCACTTATCCGTCATAATCCTCTGTAACCCCTCACTCTTCCTACACCTCAACCCCTCGACCAATTTCCCCGCCGTATTCCCCACTGCCCAAACGACCACCCCGAATGGAACCTCTCCTTCTTCTTTAACAAGCATACTATGTCTCTTAACTTCTTGAATATGTTTTCCGGTTTTAACATTAACACATCCTCTATTTTCGAATTTCTCCATTGCGTATTCACTTAATTTCTCCCCGAATTGTCCGAGTAATCGATCCGCGACATCGTAGATACTAATCGTACAAAGCCCCTTCAACTTAGGATACACAGCACCCAGATGTTCCTGGATCAACTCATCAATCTCAGCCGCCAACTCAATGCCCGTGGGTCCACCCCCCACAATACAAAAGTGTAACATATTCTTCTTCTCTTGTTCCGAAATCGTAGGTAACGATGCTCTCTCCAAACAATCCAAGATCCCCTCTCTCAATCTCCTGGCATCCGGTACCGTCTTCATAAACAACGCATGTTCCTTTACCCCCGGCGTTCCAAATGTATTTGTCTCGCAACCCGGCGCCAGAATCAATTTATCGTATTTAACATCAAACTCGGCCTCTTCTTTCTTAATCCCCTTATAAGTAGGAGAATCAAGCGATTCACCACTAACACCACTTCCCCCAATGCAAGCTTTACATTTGATAGTCTGGGTATTGAAATCGACGGATGTAACAAGAGCTTGATATTTTTCGAACTTGGAATCGCGGCGTCGAACGGGTTCCTCTGCGATGCGGAAATCGAAGATGGAACAAGCAGCTGAGGCAAGGAGAGGTGTAAGGGTCATGGTTCGAGAGGGGGATATGGCTATTATGTTGTAGGGAGAGGTGGAGGAGGTGGTGGCGGATAATTCTTGCGTGAGGGTCCAGCCGGCCCAGCCGGTGCCGATGATTGCTATGGTTGGTTTTTGGGGGTGGGATTGGGGATGGGGCGAGGAGTCTTCATTTGAAGAGTTGGAGGGAGGACGTGAGACTTCGGTTCTGGGGGAGGCATGGCTTCGTGTTCTGGGTGACATGCTGAAGGAGAATTTCTGGTTGACGGTGGCGGGATGGAAGAGGGGTTGTGAGATTCTAATTGAAACCTTTCTGGTACATGAGGAAACAAGAGGTGAAATATCTCGAGTACTAACTCTAAGCTTTTCACTCAAAACCCGACTTCTATACATCCCAAGAATCATACAAAACGAAAATAAGAAAATGAAAACAGCTACCTAGTAACTCATCAATAAAATAAATATTCCCCTACATGATTCCTGGCTTACCTAGCTCTTAGCTAGCAGCTTTTGACATCCGGTAGTTCACTAAACTGACGGCATCAACCAACATCTCTTAGCGTATGTGGGATCTAGATCCATAATAACCTAGATCAAAACCACAGATCGAAGATCAATCTCACCGGATTTTGATTCTCGGATCTTTAATTTGGCGATACAATTGATAATAAACGACATATTACATATATCAAAATTTATTATCATCTCATACAAGCCATCTCAAACTCAAGATTCAACTTTTGAACATTGCGAAATATACTAGGTAGATGAAAGTCGGGATTCGGAGTCAAAATCATGACGTAGTTGGAGGTCTAATCGAGATCATGTGATTCGCCTCCGGATGGGGCCAATCAAGAGAGTGGCGTATCCCATGATTTAGCCAAACTCCCATAATATAAATCACCCGAAAGACTCCTGAGATGTACTGTCCACGGAAAGTTTTGAGATAATCACACAAATTTGTTTATGGGGTTAATTTTGGATGAGGGTTGTCAAACATAATTACAACTCCATTCGCTGAACTTCTCTGCTTGATTTGCATTGTGAACCACAGGGAAGGGGGGGAGTTGTGAGATAAGGTTTGCCTATCCGGAGTCCTAGGACCAACTGATCACGTCTAAAGGGGATGAAAGATAACTCATTTTATGAAGTTTCGATTAAACTATCCTAATTATCGGTATTGCCATTTCTCAGTCATCATATCGTATCCTACGCATTGTAATGTGCCGGCATTGTCTCTGTTGCAGTATTGTATCCATCATATCCACCGCACATCTATCCATCATCCACCAAATCCATGGCATAGAATTTATCGTAGTGTATCCCCCATCACATCATAACAACCCTCGTCCCTCGTAACCAATGTATCATACCAATCACCGTCATACAGTATGTATAAATCCCCCTTTCCCCCCAAATCTACGCATCATACAAGTTTCCTTGGGTGGCCTCGCGTTCAAAATATGCATACTCTTCAGCAAGTGCTTGAGCATCAGCCACCGTAACATTAGTACTACCGCCTTCCCTCTGATTAATAAGCCTAGCCTGCGCAGCAGTCACCCACCTCTCATCCTCATCCTCTTCATCGTTCCAGCTCTCATCCTCATCCTTTTTGTCGATTTTAGAATTCCCTTTCATATTAGGGTTATCGCGGCGGACAAAGACAAAAGATCTCGGTCGTTCAACTCTGCTCGCGCTTAACGAACTGTCGACACGCCTTTCGTCCCTAGGATAGCGATTCATCATCGTCATGTTATTGAATCGTCCAAAGGGTGAACCTTGTTCATTGCTGTTGGTATCGAACTGATTAACTGGTGCGATTCTTGCAGAAGGTAGATCCCTCCTTCGGCGGTCCTGATTCCGATTTCCAGTATTATTAACATTGACTCTGCCACTAAATGTTAGACTACCACTAGTAAAGGAACGTTCTCCAGAAGCCATTTGCTTATGCCGTGGCCATAAACCAGGAACTAAATGCTGCTCTTCAACCGGCTCATCAACCATACGCTCTTTAAGTCCTTTTTTATAATGGTAACGAATCAGTCTTTGAACCTCCGGACTTAAAGCCACCACGCGGGAACTCAGTTTAGAAAAAGACGCAGCGGCTGGAGCAGAGCGATTTGCAGATCCTGGATGTTCAGATGATTGAGGCAAGTCGGATCCAGCTAATAAGGATGGAGTTCCTAAGGGGTGTCCAAATATCGATGGGGATATGAATGCTCGGGGCAAGCCGCCAGGGAGTTTCCAATGTGAAGTTGGGACAATAAACCTTGATCTACCCATTGAGGGAAATGGAGAAGGGTATTTCTTTCGCTTGAACCTGTCATTTTCGAGATCATTTGGCTCTATCATAGGCTTTGTGAAAGCCTTCAGATTAACGGTCAATTTTGCCAATTGATCTGGACCAGGCACTCTGCCTGGTGGGATGGGATAAAATCGAGCATTTCGAATCCATTCGTACATTTCTTGATCATCGAGAATATTTTTCAAATTCATGTGCTCCTGATCAGTCATTGTGCCTCGTCTCGTAAGAATAGTCTCCTCGATACTTCCTTTGAGGATCAAAGTCTCAACATAAACAGGGCGAAGTTGTCCGATCCGGTGAGCTCTCTTGATAGCTTGTGCCTCTATTTGTGGTGAAAATACAGGGTTGACAAAGTAAATTCTCGATGCGGCAGTCATGTCCAAACCAAAGGCCGCATTACGAACATCCATAAGCATAACACGAAAATTGGGAAGAGCATTGAACTTATCGCATGTGGATCCGGATTCTTTCTTAGAATAAACCAAATATTGGATGTTCATACATTGGAGAGCCTGCCCAATGTAATATCCCACGTTCTCGGCCTCGTAGAATATAATGATCTTTTCCTTGGCATGGTGAAGGAGGACCTGATCCATAAGATATGAGAGCTTAGCGGAGGCGGTAGAGATGATGGTAGAGTTCCTCCACATTTCATTGTCATGTCTTGTTGTAAAACCAAAGCAATCTTCTTTTGGCTTGTGGTCCATGTGATTTGGCAACCCATGCCTTGATTGTCCAGGCTCCAGAGAATTCTCGAACTCCTTTGCCTTCATCATTCTTTCTCCGTTGATAATCGATTTTTTTTGCCATAATTCTCTGTCACAATTGTTTTCGTTAAAGGACTTTTTGGCGCCAAGGACCATGGAAGCGCCCATCAAGGTCGGGTTTCCATCATTATGGTCAAGAGCCCATGCACGTCTAAGATATCTTTCCAGAGGATTCTGGATATACATAGCCATTTCATGTAGTTGGCTGGCAATTGTGAATATTCCATTCCGAAGTGCCAGCTCCCCAACTTGAATTGCTTCCTCAAGAAGGGTTTTATCTTCGGGAATGATCTTATCCTGTCGAAGAAACTTCTTGGCGGTATCCAGTGAAGCTTCAATCATTTCTGTGTTCCATCCCGACCAGGCGAAAGAGGCTTGTCGTAAGTTTGAGACTAGGATCTGAAGTGCTCTTCTTGATTTCCCATGAAACAAATAGTCTGAACCCTCTCTTTCTGACGTAACAGCATTGACAACTATCATCATTGAAAATATATTCAACGACAATTTATCTTGCATACATCCATCCAGGTAAACAGTCTTCTTGTGCAGCGGAGGAAGGGGAACTTGTCTATTGATATCTTCCGCCGAATGACGAATAATCAGGTTTTCCAAAGTGGATTTGAGAATCTGTGGATCACCATAAATCTTGCGGTCATATCGCGGTTCGATTACCAAAGAATTCCAGGATGCGTGATAATACTTCGCCCTCTTGTTTACCCATGGTCGAGCCATGAGATATGAGGACATGATGTTTCCGAGCTTCTCAAGATCCTTACGCTCTTGCTCCAGAAGCAACTCTTGTTGTTCCGCATATGTTTTCCGCCATTTGTGCGAAGATTTTGAGTAATTTTTAGTAATTCCCGGAGCCAAATCTTGCAGTCCACGACGGTTGACACTTTCTGAATCGTCTACACCTTTACCGTGAAGACCCTGAGTAGGAGTTCCCGAAATGATCCAACGCGCATCGAGCTGCAAAAAATCAATCACAACTTTCGCGTTAGTCTGTGAACTCTTTGTAACATTCCCAAAACCATGACCTTCGTCTGTAATCAGGCGTTTGATATGAATTTCTTTGAGTGGAGAACGATCTGCTGCAGGTCGACGCATGCTCCATGGGTTCCCGCAGGGGCAATCCAGAACATCAGATCTTTTAATACACTTCCGGCAGCCATTGGCGTAATCCCGAGTTTCTTCACTGGCCTCGCCTTTAAATCTCTGCTTACTGAACAGAATAATATCGTAGGTTGCCAATATCTGGGCGGGTGGAAGTGCGAAGTCCATGCTATTCATGACCAAATATTTGATACCAACAGTATGTTTTTCAATCTCTTGTATCCATTGATGCACCAAATCCGATGGAACTACAACAATAGTACTCTTTGATAGCCATACTTTCCATGATTTCGTGCCTGATGTACTGGTTGTCCCACGAAGATTTGAATCAGGTGTGTACCAGTAATAGCCTGCTCCTTTCTCTAGCGCTTCACGAACTAGGTTGAATTCAGTCCCTTGTTCGGATTCTAACTCGCGAAGGTGTATTTCCATTGGAACTCCGAGTCTACCGATAGTGGAAGCCGCCATATCAAGAAGTGAACCTGTAGTATGGCGTACTGGAACCGAAGCAACTAAATGTTCAGGTATTCGAGATGCTAAATCCTTTGTTGATAAAATGAGAGCCAGGCAGATTAAAGTTTTTCCCAATCCCATTTCCTCTGCGCAAATCCCACCTTTTGGAGCTTGATAATAGCGTGGCTTCCTCAAGCAGGTATTCGCACTCAGATCACAATAAAAAGGATTTCCAGCCTGATCTTGAATCTTATGAAGACGTGGGTCTAAAGAATATTCCGGTTGTGTTTCACGCTGTAGCATCATAGCAGCTGTGCGACATTGATAGGGATGCATTTTCGTGTTTGCATTAAGCCCTCGTACATTTCCTTCCAGAATCGAACGCATTGCATCCTGCACATACTCATCCACAATAATATTTGGGTCGGGTTTTGGGCTTGGAAGAGTATTGAACATGTCGAATAAAGAAGCACTATCGGAGAAGTGGCTGCCACCCAAATTATTGATGTGCTGTGGAGGTGTATCGTCTGTCCATGTGCCTTGCCAAGCAGCAGGTGAAACATCCAAATTTTCCAGCAAAGCCTCCATGCCTTTACGAAGTTGCTTTTTTGAACTAGAAACTGATTAATATCACAAAACATAAATGCAATGATCAAACAAGACTTACCGTTCTTCCATTGCGCTGGCAATATCATCCGGCAGGATATATATCCTTACTTGTCCACTATGTTGATCCTTTGCCTTGAACTCCATTCTGATCCAGCCAGAATCATGGATTCCAACAAGAGCCTTAAGAGACGTTGAGCGGAGTAGTTTACCCTGTATAGTATTGGGTAGGTATAATATATCGCGTTGGAAATTGTGAATATCCGTAACAAGGTGAAATGCGTGCCATCTCTGACATGAAAGGAATTCGACTTCTGAGAGTGAACAGTCATGTTGGTGTATGCGAATACATCCTGCGGGAATATATTTGGAAATGTCAGAGAAATATATGTCACCGGATCCAGACAATGAGGTTTGTAACGAAGGAGATGGCAGAATGAAACTCGAATCGGATTTGACCTGTTGAGCTATCAAGTCTTCTTGTTTCGGATTTGGCTTTGTTGCTGATACATTCTCTTTTCGTGTAGCTGCATCTTTCTCGATCTTATTCTATGTGAAATTAGCAGGAAATCTAGCATGTGACGAATGTTTATCTTACCCATAAGTGGCGTATTGTAATGGGCTTCTTTTTCTCGTGAGGCTCGTCACTGATGACAATGTCAGGAGCCATTTTTGTTGATGTTTGATCTCAAACTTGGATAATGTCCTATGAGATCTGTTGAAGGTGTTCAAACTCAACAAGTCATAGAGGATTTGGAAACTTAGGAAAGTAGTATGGTGGGAAGAAGTATTGAAATAGAATAATGGTCGTATTAATATCAAGCTTGATATCCTAAAAAAAAATATTTTATCAACTGTAATTCAGATCAAAGACTGACAATACAGAATTTGGTATTGTTGGGAAGAAAAGGTTATTGAAGTTAGGAAGGTGTGTAGAGAGTTGAGTAGAAAGGTGTATTGGAAGTTGTGGTTGGCATTAGCCGAGTTTTGGGAGTGCTTATACGGCACTAAGACATATTCAGAGGGTCCGAGGTTCCGATGGATGCTCTAACCATGTTGGAAACCCCTCCTATATCTATTTTAGTATTATTCACCAGTTTGTATTCTTTAACTGCAATTGTGGAAAGAGATACTTGATAAATATCCAATGTTAGTTGAATTTTAGATAAGGAATTAGATCTAAAAGTAGATGGTAGTTCATTACTCCTGCGTCTTTAATATATATGTGACCCCATGCAGCTGTATATACATGGATTGACTTCAGCACTAAGTCTACTGTACTCGTGTATGATGAAATTAGGATAATATCTATGGATGGGTCTTAAGACAGTAGGGGGAGTAATTAGTCAAGAGGCTATAAACAACTTCACTGGAAAGAGTTACGAAGTTCAATTTACTTGTTAAGGGCACTTTCAAGAATGATGTTAGGTTACAAAGATAAACAAGAACAATCAATTTCATCAAGGTTCAACTTGGATTATGATGAAGCAATGAAGTAACTTGGAATCTCATCATCCTAGATCAAAACTTTTACAACCCTTGTAGATACTTTTTCGTTTCACAATAGAGCTAATAAACCCTCATCTCATTCAGGACATGTCCCAACAACGCTTGAATAAAAGGATGCAGTCGAGATTACTATTACATTAACCATAGTGTGCAATATAAGACTAAAGGGTTGTCTAGACAGGTGAATGGTAAGGGAAGTACCTAGTAGATCTAAGAATTAAAGAAGCTTGACACAATGGTTTGATGAGACGGCGGAAGAAACATGTTGATTCCATCTTATACCAAGCTCCTCTTCAGCCCCTGCAGGATACCGCTCCAAAACATCCCCCAAAGCCTTCATCATCTCCCAAAAACCTCTTGAGACCTTCCCCTCACCAATCCCAAGCTCGAAACTCTCGATCTCCAAACCACAGCAGTATATCTAGAATAGCATACCCAGTACCAATCCACTGAAAGGTAATCTAAACTCCTCAATCTTTCCTCTAACTGTTCATCGAATTCCAACCCATGTGTTTCGAACCCAAAGTAACTAACAACCATAACACTGCTTCTGCTAAGCCTTCAATTACCCCTAATCAAGCTAAAACTTGATTCTCCGTGCGCTCAAAAAACTTAGTAAATGGTAGAAAGTATTCTTAGTTGAATTGTTAATTTTGGCCTGGAGCGTTCGCGCAGCAACCTAGAGGCCAGTGATAATTGAAATCAGTGACGAGAAAGGCAGAGAGATCTAGATGCCATAGATAGCGTTGCCGAAGTAAAGGGTAGCAAAACTGAGATGGTGACGACAGTCGATGGCTTTGACACAATGTACAGAAGCTTCTGAAGAAGTGACACCCGCACGCTTGCGGGCTAGAAGTACATTGCGCTAAAGAAGAATTGAGAATTCGTCATGCCGTGATGGGTGTTTCATTGATCGGAGGGAGAAATTGAAAGAACGGATGGCGATGGCGGCAAAACAGCTTTCTTTGATTCGCGCAGAATTTTGCTTTTAATATGAAAGCTTCTGCAAATAGTTCTTGGATCAGAGAAATCACCACGTGGAAGCCTTGGTGCTTTACGAGTAGACCAACATGAATGACTTTCAATATGCTCATGAAAACCACCCTCATTGAACACTAATGTTTGATCAAAAGAGTAAATGCTTCTAGATGTATCCCCACTTCCGTCGTGAACTACCCAACTTGACAGGCACCCACTTAGGTCTTAACTAATCCGCTTTGAAAGAGGTTGAATTTTTTGTTTCAGAATGAAGAAAAGTAATCGTTTGAAATATATTGGTATGAATCGTCTATCCCAGTGAGATGGATGGGGATTGAATGAGGCGCCATGGATTGGGTTATATGTCATCATTTTTGGTTATTTTCAAGTCTTAATGAAGTATTCAAGGAGATTAACTTCGAGATTTGACGTGATCATACCGTTATGCTTTTAGGAATGAGCTCTGATATCAAGAGCTCGAGTTCTAAAATGTCAGCATAGTTGCTTCTTGAAATAAAAAATCTGGGAGACTGAATTTGTGGTCAATTTTCAAAAGCTCCAAGGCTCCCCAAGATTCCGCATTTTAATCCACCCCCCACTCCCCTCCCCCTTTTATTTTCTTTAGCCTTTACATCTCAACCGCAACCTCGCATTTTTTTCTATCAATAAGTTCGTTGACTTCACCCATCTCATTTCCTGTTAGTTAATGTCTTCACTTTTACTCTAGATTCCATCCAGTTTCTCCAATACTCGCAATAAATAAAACCACAGCGCCCAAAATATGCATGACCTAGCCCAAATTTGCCCTTCCAAAATACTTTCCCTCATCTTTCTGTATCAACTCACCAGCGATTGGACTTACTTTTAGAGACATACTCGCTATCATACTAACACCGCTCCCAATCTTGTCTCAATCTTATCCAAGTCGTCTGTGAATGCAGCGAGGGACCCCACAAAAGACACTGGATAGCCGATGTCACAAAGCCATATCTTGCAGCATATGCGTAAGGCCCGCTGTGTGAATCCCCAATACCGAATCAAAGGGATCGTTGTTACTGTGGGAATAGCGGTATTCAAAGGGCCAAGCCAACGCGATGCAATGAAGCCGACAGGAATACAATTCGCTTATCCACAGGGAGTATCTATACTCGTTAACTTACCACAAAGACTACTGAATTAAGATTTTTTTGTATATAAGATATCAACCTCGTAGTTGTTAGTGAAATAGTGCAACTACTTGTATATGCTGAAATGGTTCATGGTGACCGATCAGTTACGTGTGCAGACTACTATCACAGGGTTTATTATCTTCATGGTCATTTGGAAAAGGTTTGGGAAGAAATTGGTGGTAAAACAGCATATTATTATACTTGATAGACTGCTTAACAGAAGCTCAAGCGAAGCGTCAATAATGTGATTTTTTACCCATCATTGAGAATTGAACCCCAGCCCCTATCCCCAAAGCAAGGCTTTCATTTATCTGTCTTCATATAATCTCCTCAATCACATGGTCATGCAATCTCTGCTGCCTTTCCGTCCCATTGACATTTCAGCTTTGCATACTTAACCCTCTTGTGCCAATGAATTCATCCACCCATAATGCTTTGCCACCTCTCAACCATCTCCGATTTACCCACTACCAATCTACCATGGCGCCCCGTCGAAAATCTGTGCCAAACCTGTGTACCGATTCAGAGGCGTGTAATCTTTATGAACTGCTAGATTGAGGGCCAACAAATCCACGTAGAGCTTCGGCTGATCAGATTTGCAAGAACATGGACTCGAGGTATAATGATCCTCGCAAGAGCACAACAAAGCCGGCGCTGGCCTGAGTTTCTCCCAATACTTTAATTTCCTCTTTTCGTAACTGCGCCACTTACCATTGTACTTGGTGTTCAAGAAGCGATTGAAATCTTTCAATACTTTCTTGGCACATTTCTGAACACTTTCAATCCGAGCCAATCTCTGGGCCAGAATCTCTTCTATTTGAAAAGTTCTCAGCCCAGATAATGTCTTCTTGAAAGATACCAAATCCCAATCTAGGTCCACACAACCTTCTGTGATATCGATAAGTTTGTATGGGTTTAACTGTTCAAGTTGAAAGTAGACATCGAAAACAATATTCAGCTTCTGAAGGGCCAAGCAGTGACGACTGAGTAGGGTGTAGAACGCGACTGGAGCTCTCATGGAAGTCATGCCAATAACGTGAGCATTGAGGTTGTGAATGCTACGATCCCATGAAAAAGAATTTAGACAGCATAAAACTATATGGGTAACATTCTCTAAATTGATACGCCCCCCTAGACAAAACAATCTGCAAAATGAGAGTATTGGAAGGATAAGGATATCGATGGTAGGCCGAATGTATATGTAAGGTCCATCATGATGTGTATCAAACTGAAATGGGTCAGGAGTACGAATCTCGATTTTTTGATAGTTGCGGAAAACTTCGTCCTTCGAGTTCCTGCAAGCTAGTAAAGACGGGAGGATTTCAAAATAGTTAGATCGGTGGAAATAAAAGATTTTAGATCCATTTCCGTCATCAGATGGATAGAAAAGAAGCTTCATTAGTTTTGGCTCGGGAAAGGCTTCATTGTAGATCTTGCACTGAATCTCGATTGGAAAGGAGGAGAATCGCGGGAATTTGGATAGAGTTTCGGATACTGCGTGTCTAGATACTTCGTTACCTGCACTGATTAAGGGCCATAAAGTAGAGTCCATAACTATTTCGGTATTTTCGTTGATATTTGGTGTCTCGATAGATGACTAGATGTATGGGAAAATTGCTGGAATTGATCCTCAAGGCAAATTTGATGTGTAGAGAACGAAGGATGTCAAAAACTATTTGTGGATTGTAAATTTGTATGAGTTATAGGGGAAACTATCGAAGATCTTTTGGAGCTCCAGAACGAATTATATAGCGTAATAGGGGTACGGCAGAATGTTTCAGGATACAGAGTGGCTGCATCTAAACACGGGATCAAGCTATCTAGAAAATCAAATAGAAGAGCTGTAGCAAATTGTGGAAATCTCTTCCCCGGTTCCACGAAGTTGAGTGTACGGCGAGAGAATGTTGGATGAATAAGGGGAAACATCTGGGTGAATGAAAACGCTCAAGCTAGGAAAATACTATCTGTCTTACTCATAGGCAGTGTGAAAGAGTTGTACGAGATGTGTGTATTTTGATAATATGTTGAAAGGAGACAATAGAGATTAAAGATCTAATAGCAATATATAAAGAACTAATAACAAAAGTTACAAACAATAAATGGTTTGGAGGTAGGTTAGATTTGTTGAAAGTATAATTTGATAGTAAATGTAAGTTTAAGATCTTAATAAGCTTATATCTATTAAACTTATAGTTATATAACTATAAACTAAACTATTCTAAGTACATTAAAAATATGTCCTTTCCCATAATAGCATATTCAATATATAATGATTTGGGGGGCAAAAAAACAGGAAACGCTAATATTTTCTCAGCTAAGTAAAATGCTACCTAGGTAATGCTTAGTTGTTGTATTTGTACAATTCGAAATTTATAGCGCATAATAGCCCGATCTAGACATTCATCTAAATGGATTCACTGCCGGATCAAACAAACAATACGATTGCCGAATCAAGTCGTCAACCAGATTTGTGACAAGTAATCAATCCATGGATCTGGCTACGTTGAGTTTATGAAGTTTGAGGATGGAAACTTTGAGACGGGATCATATAAATGATAGCAGGAAATCAAGGACTGGAGGATTACAAAAAGAATCTCAATAGAGTGACATCTTATTATGAAGCTCCGCGCCCACCAGCATTTTCTCCCAGCTACTACCTAGAAACGCAAACATTTTTGAATCACAACTACACCAATGCTGCCCGTTTTGCTGCTGCCACCATAATTAGGAAAACATCGATATCCTTCAGCAGCTCACTTGCGAGTATTAGAGTATGCCCAGCCTTCAAATTTGAATTCATTTCCAGAAATAGCCGGGCGGCATCATATATATCACACATATAAATGGTCTTACTAACTAATTCAGTGTATATCAAGGCTCCATTGAATAATTTAATTGAATATCTACCTACCTAGTATGTGCTGGTCCAACCGTACCTCCTAGTTTGAGTGAGATTTCGACCTCCCCGCTTAAAGTACCGTTATTACTGCATCATTGAGTTAGCGCACCTTCAATAATACCTACCTAGATAGCATGTGCATTCTAGCGTACGGTATTTTTCAAGTATATTATAGTGCGTCTCTTGAATCTTCCAATTCCCTAAATCCATCGTCCCTACAAGACATAAAAACTCCTCAAACTTTTGGAAAACGCTCTCCAAGAACTTCCCGCTTGGTTTCGGAGTTACTTTTTAAATCATTGCTTTCATCACAAACAAGTCTTTTGTCGATTAAAGAACTTTCGGAGAGTCAGAGCCATGAGTTCAAAATGCCATTCCAACACAAGCGCATCAATGAAGTTCACACCATTCCCCCGTTTCCCACTCGAAATCCAATGCAAAATCTTCAGCATGGCCTTTGCCGAGCCATCAGTAATTGACTACGTTTTTGTTATTTCACGGCGAGGGAGGACCATCAAATGTCAGGGCTCGGCGCCCAGGTATCCTGAGCTGCGACCGCTCCTACTGGCCTGCAAAGAATCCAACGCCGAGATCTTTCGGACATTTAAAAAATTAAAATTCGCAATCGTACTTCCGCGCTCAAGGTTCTTTTGCAAATTCGTTGGCGACGTGCATACGTACATTCGACCTGCCGTCGATACTCTGATCCTCCAAACGAATTTCATGGTGAACATGTTAGCAAATGGCGGGAGTATGTACCTAGGCAATATCACCCAACTAGCTCTAGACCGTTCATTTACAACGATGCGAGGAATGCCACAGGAACACGACTTACTTATTATGCACATACAAGCCAAGTTATATAGACTCATCAGTGCCCACTGTCCGGCACTCAAAACGTTATACATTCTCATCGAATATCGAAATTTACGAGAACAAAGTGCCTCGGAAAAAGGCACCTATCGAATCATGGATATATCGGACGGTTTCGAGGACCTCGATCTCTACGCCACGCGTGATTTTCGAGTACACAATTATTCGCGAAATAGTCAAAAATTTTGCAAACTAATCAAGAATACTGAAGACGATGCGAACATGGTATTGCGGAATTTTGATCGATTCATTAATACAAAGAAAACTGACCCATGGAGTGCACCTGCAGCGGCGACCTTGAACTACTGGAAAAATGTCAAGCCAAAACCAGCTATCTTGTGTTATTTCGATGATGCTCCATATGATATATCGGTATATGGTGGTGAGAATATATTTCCGCCGAGGCTCCATATGATTCAACCAAAAGCCACTTTAGCATGTCATAGGGACGGTACCCCTTTGCATAAATATAGAGGGCTGGCTCAGATCTTTGATGGAGCACCATGGTAGATGATGCAAGGGTGTGTAGTGGTCAAGAAACGACGGCGAGGATCATTGACGAGGCTGTTATAACTAGGAATGTTGTCACAGGGAGGCTTTTGTTGGGAAATGAATGAAATATGTACAGACCTGGAAGGCTGGAGTTGTGCGGAGACTCATGAGCGGGCAACTATTGCATCTGGGAGATTGACATTCTACGGCGCGAGTAAATGCACTTTTCACTCCCAACCACATTACCAAGGATAATAATATATACCTAGGTACTGTCAGTCAACTTCTTCCAAAGTCTCTGAGTGTGTGAATATGCAGTGTGTCAACGATTGATATAAAGAATTTAGAGTCCTAAGAAATGAGAAATCTGCCTGCAGTAAGCCCAATATTTTTCAACGCGCACATAAATTTACTTCGACCTCGACATCAGGCTGGCAGCCCCCTTCTATTCCCATAGCCCCATAGCATAGAACAAGAACATCTTTCCAGGGCAATCTCCATATTCCGAATGGAAGCCTCACTTCCCAAATAAATTGAAATAATTGGCGAACAGGGAACACTTCTCCCTCCACGCGTATATCGAGGCATACATCTCGGGATCAATATAACGCTCCAGACATTGTATACTGCAATTCCTGCAATCAAAGTATAGCTGTCTGACCGCTTTAGATCTTCCGTATCCAATGCTAGGCCTGCTGCACTAGAATCCGAGACTCCGAGTCAAATCTCCAGTCTAGTACGAAGAACAGAAGAACTTCACGTTACTATGCGCAGCTACTGTCCGCATTATGCTCTATCAGGTAAACCTCCAAGGAGATGATACACCCAAGACCTCCGAGTGCCAAAAGTATAGCTATCAAAGAAATCGACACAAAAAAAATCAGTAAAAAGTAAATCGCAGAAAGGCTCGTTTTGGGTATGATAAAATTCTTCATGACAGCATCAAAATAACAAAACCGCAGCAAAAAGACTCATACAACCCTACCTAATCTATCATCTACTAAAAATACACCATGCAGGCGCTTTCAATTACACATTATTTACCCACCCGTCACAGGAAATAAACTACCAATCCTGAATCCCCTCCTCCACTAATTCAAGGGGTTCCCCATTAGCCACTGCCCTCACATTACTAATTTCCCATTCGAACTCCTTTAATGCTCTAATCTCGCTCCCAACAAACAAACCTCCGATTAATCCATCTATGATACCAGCGCCAAGACCTAAGCTTGATAATAACATGAGTAAAAATGCTACGAAATTCCGAGGACTCCACCAAACGGCGATGAAACAGCCGATGCTTATGAAGACAGAGGCGACGAAGTGACCTAAACGAAGACGTCGTTGACGACGCTCTCGGAGACGGTATTTATGGATCATGGCGATAATTTCATCGTAGGTTGATATTGGTAAATGGGGCGAGGAAGATGAGGGTTTGAGTTGAGAATGTGCGCTAATTAGTTGAGACTCTGAAGGGGCGGTTTGTAGGTAGACACCATTGGACATGGCCGATTTGTTTTCTAGGGTTTGCTCGGCTGGTGAAGCATATTTTGTGTGTACCAATGTCGTTTCGACAGAAAAATGGTCACTCAATGAGCATTGATATTTGGAATGTCTTTGAAGCATACCAACACGTGCACTTTTCACAATCCATCCTCCAGCTGATGGATTATCCGGATCGAAACATGTATTAGCGAAGATATAGTCCAATCGCTTGGCTCGGGGATCAGGAGTATCGACCGGAATCTCAATCTCTGGTCGGTTTGGCCCTAGGAGTTTTTGTTGCTCTTTGTTCCATCGCCAGGTGTTCAAAACGCTATCACATGTGGCGCCATTTTCCAGCAAATTGAATTCTGCGGTTGGTATGGGACGTCGTCTAGCTTTTTCGACTTCGTCAATAGCCGCACCAATGGAGCAATCAGGGTGTAGGACCATCCAGACATCTCGAGTAGTTGAATGTGTACTGATAAGTCGATGAGCGAGGGATAAAGGTATCATATTAAAGTCGCCAAGGCCTAGAACTAAATGTCCACGTTCCGCAGCCCCTCTCATAAGCTTTGCTATCTCCCATGCTTGTGCTGTTCGATGGCAGATGTAGGAATCGTGCGGCTCCGTTTCGTAGGGTGCGTGAAGCTATGAACATTAGAGATTGGCTTGTAAGGAAGCTTCATAATACCTACATGCGTTGTAAATACCTCCACGATATCCTTCGGGCCTTGACCATATCGTATCCTTGCACCGGCGACACCCTTCCCAACGAACCAATCACCTCTGAAGAATGCTGTAGGTCTACCATTCAGAGGATACCTGAACATAGAGCTCTCTTCGATTGGCCATTTTGACAGTATCGCCAAACCTCCTCCAAATATTCCACTGTGATAAAACTTTCCATACGGCAGGATATGCTTGGTTTCCTTTCGAATACTCTGGTAGTCTTGCTGTGTCCAGCACTCTTGCAGACCAACTATGTGAGGTGTGGGACTCGCAGACCCAATGGCTTTTCCAATCTCTGTCAAACGTTCATTTCGGAGGTCGGAGAGAAACTTGAGACCCCAGCAATTGAGGGTGATCACATTGATCTCATTGACTTCGAGTGATGATGACTCCATATTGGCTGCCAGGTTGAAGGGGGAGAAGGTGGGAGAACGAAGTCTTATATTGTGAGGCGTGGAGCGGCGTAGCTTCGTATTGGAGAATGAAATTAGAGAACTCCGTTTTCAGATTTTGACCCTTGCAGCTGCATATCATGTATTCATTTCTTCTTTTATATTATATTAATTGAGTAATCAGAAGATATTCGAACAGTTGAGTTCGACTTTTGAATTGGGAGTTTTGTGATGTTTTGAATTAGGTATCTTTCCTCTGTCTATCTGTCTGTCTGGTCCCTTCTCTAAAATTAAGCTTCATGACGTTCCTACACTAAGGAAACAAAAACAGGGGTCTACCGGGAGTCATCCGGTGAACAGCCGAGCTCTCACTAGGTAACTCTTTTCAAGGATCTGGACCACTAAACCTGAAGATAGCCGCACCGCGCTTAATTTATCTATCTCCTGGCGGTTAATTATTATCAGCCGCCATCAATGCAACAAGGGAGCTCCAAATAATGTACGACTTTGATTCAGCAGCTACAACTCCTTCTAATATGGCAGAGAGACGCCAAACAAAACGTCGAAGATACGACAGCGAAGTTTCTACACCAGGTTATAGTTCACCAGACGAATTGGCAAATGATAAACCGATCCGACCTTCTACAGGCATGCGTCGCGATTCAACACGCCGACAATCAAGAGCATATTCCAGTGATGGTAGCGCCGACGAGCTTGACCACACACATCCACGTCATCGAAGTCCGCGGAGTCCTCGAAATCGACGAAAATCTCATCATTCAAGAAGTAGATCTACTTCCGAAGATTCACCTCGCTCGGCGCATTCCTCGCCCTCACCCCCAGCTCATAAACCTTTAAAACTAAACTATAAATGCAAATTTATACTGAGAGGCCATCGCAAAGGTGTTGCGCAAGTAAGATTCTCGCCCAATGGACGGTGGATTGCTAGTTGCTCCGCAGATGGCACAATTAAAATATGGGATGCGGAGACTGGGAAGCACATGCGAACTATGGAGGGACATCTTGCAGGTGTATCGACAGTAGCTTGGAGTCCTGATTCAAATACTATAGCATCTGGATCTGATGATAAGGTTATTAGATTATGGGATCGAGCGACTGGTAAACCATATCCTACGCCTTTACTCGGTCATCATAATTACGTCTATTCCGTAGCTTTCTCTCCAAAAGGCAATGTGATAGCTAGTGGAAGTTATGATGAAGCTGTTTTTCTCTGGGATCTACGTGCAAGAAGACAAATGAGAAGTTTACCGGCGCATTCGGATCCTGTTGGTGCGGTGGATTTCATACGAGATGGGACTCTAGTGTGCAGTTGCTCTACTGATGGACTCATGTAGGTTTATCCGTTTATCAATCATAACTCCATAAAAATAAACTAATTTTCATCTTAGTCGTGTATGGGATACCGCAACCGGTCAATGTCTCCGAACCCTTGTCCATGAAGATAATGCGCCTGTGACCACAGTTCGATTTTCTCCTAATGGTCGATTTATTCTCGCTCATACACTTGATTCATGCATACGGTTATGGGATTATGTTGCTGGAACTTGCAAAAAGACATACCAGGGGCATGTGAATATTAAATATTCTTTGGGTGGAAGTTTTGGCTTCAGTGGTAATCAGGCATTTATCAATTCTGGTAGTGAAGATGGAGACATTCTTTTTTGGGATGTGAGTACGAAAGAGTTGATACAGAAGGTTCAAGGGCATGACGGCGTTGTTTGTTGGGTTGATACCGCCCCTGGACCAAATGGAGCTGTCGTCAGTGGAGGTCTGGATGGTACAGTCCGAATATGGGTTGATGTAGGGGATGAAGATGGGTCTACAGGGCTCAATGGCCTACATCTTGAATCACAAGGTAGGCATAATGTGAAGTCTGACAGTCGAGAAGACGAAGATATGGATGATTATAGAGATGATGAAGATCGAGAAGAGGAAAGAAGACGGAGGAGATACAGCAATGATACCCCAAGAGATGATATGAGTGTCGACAGGGAACGATCTCGCGATAGGGATAGAAGCGAATTGCGGAGTCCTGAGAAAATGGAGGAGGAATAAGAATTCAAAATAGACGAAGAAAAAATGTCGAAGGCTAAAGAGTTACTATTTTGCCCTGGGGAAGGGACAAAAGACCTGGGGATGCCACCAGCCAGAGATCTTTCCTACTCCCGATACCAATTTGATACCTTCATCCTCGCCCTATCCTGAATTTACCTTTTCGTTCCTTCCCTCTCGTCTTCTGCGTAGATCTGAACCTACCAATTCGTCATGGCAACTCTCCATTGCTCATCTTAATTTCAAACATTCATTAAACGATTTGGATTACCTACCGCACATGACTTAACTTTAAATATTATGTTAAACTATTCCATCCAACAGAGCATTTTCTTCGATATTTTACTTGTTCTTTCGGTTAATGACCTGGTTTCAATGTGGGCTTTACAAGGTTGCGGAAGCCATGAACCATTACAAGGGGACGTTGATTGTTGGGGCCGTTTTGTTACAACACAATCAGCTGAGGACAATGCCGATGGCTCTGGAGAATCAGAATCTACTTCTCCTAGCCATATGCCTTCTGCCAGTATTTCAATTTCTTCTACAGTGGAGGACAATGAAAGCTCTAATCATACATCCCCTCCATCTCAGACCACTTCAATGTCTCCTGAAAGTACAGACAATGAAGAGGGGCCCAGTGTCAATTCATTAATAGGGGAGATCGAGCCCTCAATTTCGTATAGCTTCGTATGCGACAAAGAGGATTGCGAGCATTTTTTTCAATTAGTGCTTCAAATATTCGATCAAGTCTGTATCAAAATTTGTGGCCCAAGCCATGAGATGAAAATCACGGCATCAGCTGTGAAAACTCTGCTAGCTGCGGCTGAACAAATGCTTGTGATTTATTTTCAATGTAAGCATTATATTGTACTCCTCCGGGGCTTCCCACTGTCTATCGACATTGCGCTAATTCATCAATCACTAATACAGTAGCACGTCAAGTACGCTTCCCAAAAAATTATGACGTAAGCTCTGACTTTACACCCGAACAAGGCCAAGCTATCCAGGAATTCGTAACCATGTTTGTGGGTCTAGCGACTAGAAGGATTTCTGAGGCTATTCCAAATGATGAGCTAAGCAAGCTTACACTGGTATTACGGAGGTTGTCATTTAGTATAGGTCGGCGCGGGGCTGAAGAGGCTGTTCATACATACGTGGGAGATACTAAGAAATTGATAATAGAGCATCTCTCTAAGTCAATTGCGGCTGAAAATGGAGAGGGCGCAGAACCGGACTTCGAAGAGGATGAAGCTGATGAGGGAATGTCGAATGATAAGAAGTAATGAAAGTGGTGTTTTCGTTTTGAGTATTAATCATGTGTTGGTGCACCAGTGAGCACACAAATTCTAACTACTTCCAACTTCGAAAATCACAGTCAGTGCAAAACTTGTGTAATGCATCTTTCATCTAATTGTTTGCTTTGTACTGACTGAATGATGCCAAGCTTTGAGTATATAGAAAAGTATTGTGATATACTTGCTAAGTTTAAATTTCCGCGTCACTTGAGTCCCCGTAGCTACTATTAGTCGTTTAGCTCCACGTTCTAGGAGGTAATCAAAGTGTAGAGTCGAAATACCAGCAAGTCGTTGTATATTATCCACTTATGTTCTTCCAAGGGGGACTATTAGATTTGCAATGTAATCGTTCATTCGAGGCGAGATCACAAGACATCGTTAACCTTTTCATAAGGGGCCCAAGGAGGCATTAGCGAGTGATGCATTACTGCCCAGGTGGGTAAAGATGCATTGTTAGACACAGATGCAGTACCAGATAGAGATCTCGATCCAACATAACAATCTCTTCTGGAAGCAAAATAACGAGATATAATTAACTCACTCATAAAGTGCCTGAAGGCCTTAAGGAGTACTAGATAGAGATGGGTACAACGGGGTACCAGATAAAAATGCGTTACTAGACAGATATGAGCACCGCATGATAGAGATGCAACAAATTCATTTATTCAAAGCTAAATCACGAGATATATCTAGCTAATTCCAAAATAGTAAATAGTCAGTTGTAAGTTATATTCTCTGAAAAGGGGCTAGAGGTGCAACGGAGCTAGAGATACAAAAAAAACATCTCTATGTACTAGGCAGGTAGTTGATTTCTTGGGATAGTCTTTTGGTGCATGATGTAATACGATATATGAATTTGATAATTAAGTGATATGGGCTGCATGTAGTGAGTGTTTACTCTCGAATAGTAACTTCATGAGTACCGAGAACCGTCAGAGATGAAATACTAAATCAACTTTTGTCTCGTATTTACTTATTTCTATCTAGCTATAAGATTTTATCGGAGGAAATTCTGATATAGTTAGTATTTACACCATTTTCTTTTATGTAATTTCATCTCATCGTTAGACAGTAAACTACTCTTCATTCATCTCGGATTCAGCTTGCTCTACTCTAGCTCTCTCTCTAAATATCATCTCGTATCTCTCATCCCTTATCTAAATATTTCGACTTTTTGATATCATCTCCCTCCATATATATCTAGATTCGTCTCTGCTGTATGCATCTCATGGGGACTCCCCAAGCCCTAACTTCATCTCGGTCTCAATCTTCACTTTATACCCATCTCCCAGATCTACCAAATCCAACATCAGCATCCATCATCAATTCCCACCCCGCGTCCCTAATTTCTCTCTCCCTTTCCATTTCCGCCATACTAACTATGCTATTCCCCCCATTCCCATTACTACCCACAGCCTCCCCATTCATGAACCCTTCTTTCCCCTTCCTCTCCCCAAAAGGTTCCAAATCCGCCTTACAAACCGTTCCATTCCCAGGCAACATCCCCGTCTGGAAATAATCATAAATATACCTGGCAGTACAAATCGAAGGAGCAGTAAGACTCGTATGTCCAAACGAATCCTGAACCAATACCACGGACCCCGGGAATCCTTTTGAGTTAGCTATTGCGCTACGCAGAGGCGTGACGTTATCTGCTTTGTTTGCTATATAGAGGATTGGGTAGGATGTGTTTGCTTGGAATGGACCTGTGTGTTTAGTTGACTGTTAGATTTGGAGTTTACTTTGATGAAAATCGGGTGGGTGTGAGGGTGGAGAGCTACCTGTGAATCGCCACTTGGGTTGAACTTTCCACCCGGCACACGTCATTCTAAACTCCACATTAACAGCCCCAGCAGATTTTGCCCCCTCCATGAGTTTTTCTGCGTATATTTTAAATTCCGAGACTGTATCATTCATGATCCCTCCGTCGCTGCACATTACGGCTGCCATTGCATCATCTGTTGCTTCTAAATCCTCTTGCTTGGGAGATGGTAATCTGTTGTCGCAGGAATCACATTCACATGTAAATGGTTCGCGCATACCAAATGTAGAGATTAGATCGATGAATGGGACGCCGTCGCCGACTTCGAGTGAGAGGAGAACGTTAGCTAGAGAAGGGAAAAGGAGGATAGGACGGTAGAGAGAGGCGGATATGAGACGTTTGAGGGATGTGTAAGTTATTATTTCGGGGATAGAGATTGTATCTGATGAGGGGACGATTATAGGGTGTATTTTCAGGGAAGCGAGGAGATTTTCTAGACGGGTTGATATTTGAGAAGTGGTAGGGGAGTAAAAGGAACAGAGTGCGGGACCTGACAGGTGGCAGTAGTGATAAAATGCTTCCATTATTATGTCGGAGGAGTTCAGGAAGGACTTATGGGTATTGGTGGACCACTCGAGGTAGTCTACATTACCTAGTAGCTAAGTATCAGTATTGAGGATTGGTAGGTTGTTGGATTTTTGAGTAGCTTTGGTATGAAAAACAAAACAACATACCATCGCTCACCATCCTGTCCACCTTTTCTGGATACATGGTGGCAAAAACACCTCCCAGAAACGTCCCGTAACTAAATCCCCAGTACCTCATCTTCTTCGTCCCCGTTTTCTTCATAATCTCAAGCATATCACGTGCCACACTCGTTGTGCTTATAAAACTTAGTAACGACTCTTCTCCTCTTGATTTTGCTTCCTGCTTCATATTCTCTTCGCATGTTCGAGAAAGAGCACTAGCTCTCGAATAAGCATCATATAAAATTCCCTCATGTGAATCCACAAGCCCTACATCTCCTAATTTCCAAACCTTTGAATTCTGCTTCGAACCCCAACAATTGATGAGAGGGGTTGAAGCTCCTATCCCTCGGGGATCAAAACTAATGATATCGTAGTTTTTGCCGACAATCTTTTGGAGATTGTGTCCATTTCTTCTCATGGAATAAATGCCAGAACCCCCTGGACCCCCGGGATTGGTGAATATTGGGCCACGATAATCGGTGAGGTCTGTTGCTGAAATTTTTATTATGGCAAGAGATATTTTGGAGGGATTTGATGAATCAAGCCAGTCTAATGGTAAAGACAGACGAGCGCATTGGAAAGTATCGTAACAGGAATGCCAGATGAGATCGGTGCTTGGTTCAACCTGATCATTTTGATAAGCATGATGTGAAGCCTTATCAAAAGGAAAAACCTACATCTGACCATCGCCAACTTGGCTTCGCAATAGTTAGAGGTAGATTATGTAACTCTAGGTTTGCTGGAGATATTAGAAGCGGAGGGATACCATATTGCCATATTGAGAGGATTAAAGCGCCAAGAAATAAGGCTGAATAGAATTTCAGTGATGAGTACCCTTGATAACGACCTGGTATGGTGATGGATAGCTTTATCCCCTTTTTAGTCGTCATTGTAGACTTGGGTGCTGCAACATCTCGACAACTATTCAAACGGAGATGTTGCTGATATTTGAAAATCTGGTAACATATCGATATTTCCGACAGCCGTTAGGCAATCCTGAGACATATTCACAAAAGGCTTAGTATTTGGATGATATCAAAGTGTATTAGGAAAAGGACACTTTTCTGCGTCATCCATAATCTAGAAGGTACGAGTGGTGGAATGATATACAACCATATCATTTTCCCGGTAAGACTTATACACCATCGCTTTTCAGCTGTTTGCTTACTTGTAGCTGAGATGCAGCTGAAATGTAGCGGACATGTAACTTGAAGATCTGTTTGGATCATCAAATGATTGTTTCACACGTTCAACCCGTGACTTTCACTCTAACCGATAAGAATGATAAGAACTTGTGGATTTATGGATAGTTGCATAAATCGGAAAATAGGATTAATAATAGTTTCCTTATTCAGTAAGGCGAGCCGAGAGGCTAATTCCTCGTCTCCAGTTACTTTTATTTTTTCTACTCGAGAAGCACATCCTACTTCATTCATTCTTCTACAGACGGGTATCTTTATTCGACTAAATGATCTTTAGCCGATAACCCCTACTCTCTCATCTGATTTGACGAGAAGACATTCATGATAGAGAAAGGCGTTGGGGAGCTGACATCGAGAGGAGAGGAGAGGAGTCATGAGCCTTTAATTACGATATTGGATTACTGGATCCGATTCTTATGTGTACCACGATGTGTATCAGGAAATTATTCATGCAAGTCTCCGTCCACCACCATCCCCGTACCCGATGGACAATAATACATCCGGCTCTAATGCCAAATCACCAATTGCTATTCGAAGTAATCGGGGGTGTTGGACCTGCCGAATCCGAAAGAAAAAATGCGATGAAGTACAACCCGGTTTGTTTTTTTTTTACTTTGGAGAGTTTCCACTTGCCAACCCAGACTAACGATTGACCGGCTCTACTACAGGTTGCTTGAGGTGTGAAGATGTCAATGTTGAATGTCACTATGGACCAAAACCAAGATGGATTGATGATCCCAAAGTTGGGAAAGAAGAGCTAGAGAAGATTAAAGCTGTCGTTGCTGATTCTGCGAGGAAAAAGAGAGCTGCATTTCGTGCGAGAATAAAATCAAATTCTATACCATCACCTAGATCGCCAAAAATCCCAAGTACGACCAGAAATCCCGAGGAAGGAAACAATTTACCAACTATTGATAATGTCGTTTCAATACCTACCACCATGGAAATGGACCATGATAAAACCATCGAACCTAAATCTCCACTATTTCCAAAATGGATCGAGGACCAAGAAGCAAGTTTGATGATGCATTACTTGGATCATGTCTTTTTCATACAGTTTCGTTTCCATACCCCATCATTATCTTCCGGAAGAGGATGGCTTCTATCATTATTGACCAGGACGAAACCTCTGTACCATGCAGCGCTAAGTTTGAGTGCATTTCATCGCCAGTCTCTTCTTCTGGAGCAAGAAAGTGGTCAGGCTGAAATAGATTATCTTCATGAATTACAGCATCATCATAACCTTGCTCTCAAGGAATTGCAGAACTTTATTCAAACTAATAATAAGAACGCTTCCGAGCAAGGAGCATTTGATGGGAATATTCAAATCCTTGCGTGCATGATACAATTAATTTCGTTTGAGGTGAGTATGTAAATCATGAGGTATCGTGTAAATACTAACAGGTATATCAAGCTCTTCAATGGAGGTGTTAGCAATTGGCAAGTTCACTTACGAGCTGCTTCGGAGCTTATATTGATACTTCATGAAGTGTCAAATGGAAGTATTCCGGGCCCGGAAACACTACTAACTTCTTCTCAATGTTTCAACTATCCTCATGCTGGCTCTCCTGAATCTACTGCTAGTACCAGTACTGTGTCTCGTGATAGTGCAGCCTTAGATTTCTTTACAGGTGCTATTATTTGGATGGATGCTTTGTAAGCAAGCCTGGTCTCATGCACTTATCTTGTTTTCCATTTCCTCATGGTATGTTCATTACTAGGCAGTTGCTGACACTGGATTTATAGAGCCTGTGTATCTACAGGATCCCATCCATGGCTATCCGAGTTTCACAACCGACTCCTGTCGGCCAAAAAGCCAGGCTCATCAAAATCTAATCACAGAATTCAACTAACGTCAATCATGGGATGTGAAAATTGGGTAATGATAATGATCAGCGAGATTGCATGGCTAGGAACATGGAGAAGAAAACATGAACAAGATGAAACTGTGGACTTCGAACAACAACTAGTTGTAACGGAACAAAATATTCGAAGTCGACTCGAATCCAAGAACTCGGAGACTCTGAGAGAACTCATGGATTTACGGGCAATTCATCGTGGCACTCCGCCATACTATTACTCTGATCTTTATAACAAACATACTATTCATGTAGTCACACATGTATTCGCCTGCGCAGCACTAATCTATCTCCAAATGGTGGTCACCGATCATCTAGTACCAGCAGATGTGGATATCCTACTTCACAACACCATAAATGCCATGCGCATGGTACCCAATCCCCAAATGTTTCGAGGTTTGGTATGGCCTCTCAGTGTAGCTGGATGTCTGGCTTCATCGAGACAGGACCAAGAATTCTTCAGGGAGACATCAAGAAGTGCAGTGACAGACTCCCGATCTTTCGGAAATTCGAGTAGTGCGTTTGAGATATTGGAAAAATCGTGGGAACTTCAGAGTAGAGATGGGAGGTTGGTAGATTGTACGAAGACGATTAAGGAGTTGGGTACTTGTATACTCTTGGTCTGAGTACGAGTTAACACGATTAGTCCTAGTCGGTTTAATATCAAAATAAATACCCCAGCTCACAACACTATTCATTTTCGCAGTTTTAGAATCGAGCTATTCATACTCAAGGGAGTCCAAAAATGTCGAATTACTACTTTTGTGTTCACGTTTCCCGCCCTCCTACAAACAAATGGGATATTACTCTTTGGGTATCTAATGTCGTTTACTTCTTACTATCCACTATAGGCTGGGCCGCCGTCTCCGCATAAGTCCTCTCCGCCTCATTTCTCCTCGTCCTCCAGTTCACCAATCCCTCCTGAACAGGCCTATCACGACAATATCCACTATCCACCGGCTCGCCTAATACCTCATACAACGGCATCGCCCCAGTCCAAACATCATCCCTCTCCCCCAGTCCCGCCTTCTCCAAACTATTCACATTCCCCGTCCGAATCTTCGCTGACGCACTCCTCACAACAACTTTGATTACCTGAACACTCTTCATAGATTCTGGTGCTACTTCATTGACCATTGACCACCGCCGACGTATCATGTGATTGGTGAGGAGATGCATTGCGTAGCGCTTTTCGGAGTCGGATACTACGGGTTCGGCGTCCCCATGGATTACACAGGAGCGGTAATTTAGGGAGTGTCCGTTCGGTGCGAAATGTAATATCACACCATCGACTATCCCACTCGTCAACAAAATCCCATCCCATACCTCGTCTCAATTCCGAAAAAAAGAAAGCAGGCAAGCAAACCTTTAGTACTACAAACAACAACCTTCATACTGCCCCCCTTCTTCACCATCCTACTCAACATCATGGCCGAATTTCCATGCAAATAAACATCAAAAGGTCCCTCCCCAAAACTCTCCTGCTCTCTTACATATTCCTCCTCGGAACCATCATTTTCACAGATAGGTTTATGGGGATCATAGCGGCCGGCTACAGCTGTCATAGGAAGGGAAAAGGGTGATGGTTCCCCATCTTCGTCTGGGATGATGAAGGAAACTGTGGAGACGAAGGTTGAGGATAGGATGGTGTGAATGGTTTGGTAGTCGTAGTGGGCTGGGGGTGTTAGAGTTAGATTGTGGTTTTAGGGGCTGGGAAGGTCGAGGGAGCGAAGATGGAGAAGATAGGAGAAGAAGGGAGGGCAAAGTACCGCGATTTTTGTAGACTCTGATGGTGTTTTCTTTCAACCGGGGATATTCCCCAGACTTCTCTTCGATAGTTGTAGAACCCATGACTTCGAGATTCTCAATTCTAAATCCTAGGCACTGATTGGATAAACAAGCTACAAAATATACAAAACACAAGATCTTTAAAAATGAACACAAAATACAACAAATTGATCACAAAACGAAGTACGAAGCACAAAGTATCGAGTTCCTTTTTATCCTCAAATCTTTCACTAAACCAAGGCAGCTCCAAGCTTCAAACTTCAAACATATCGCCACGACCGCGTTACAAAGGTAAGTGGAGACGACCCCTTCATAAAGGAAAGTGGACGCGAATATCAAATATCAATCTATTTTCCATGTCCGTTCCTGCGCAAGGTCCATTATCCATCCATTCATTTCATCCCACTACTACACCCGATTTCATAACGTGTTTCCGAAAAAAAAGTACTTCGCAAAAACCTCAAAATCTAAATTTCGAAATTTTAAATATCGCTTATTCAACCAATATAACTTCAAATTTAATTTTTTTTAAAAAATAATAATAATTTCAATTATAAGAATAAGAATTATTAAAAAAAATTAAAATTGAAGTTATATTGATTGAATAATCTCAAATTATATAATTTTATACTATATTTTTTAATTTCATAACGTGTTTCCAAATTTCACAACATGTTTTCATTTTAAAATACTATAAAATTTTATAATTTAAGATTATTCAATCAATATAACTTCAATTTTAATTTTTTTTAATAATTTTTATTCTTATAATTGAAATTATTATTATTTTTAAAAAAAAATTAAATTTGAAGTTATATTAATTGAATAATCTTAAATATAATATTTGAGATTATAGAAATAAAGTGTTTTTGCGAAAGTATTGAAATTTAAAGTTTTGGAAACACGTTATGAAATCGGGTGTACAACCCCACCAGATTGATTATCTTATCTGATCTAGTGATTAGACTTGGAATTTTAGTCTTTAACTGATGAGTTGTGCAATGCCACCATCTTGTTCTCGGGTGGTATGGGCAACGTAACCTGCCCAGGTGGTTATATAATGCCCCGTGTAATGGATGGGGAATACGGAGTATGGAAGGGACGTGTCTCATCATGATGCTTGCCTCATAGGTTAACTTTACATAAAAACTTTTGTTTCTTGTGGTTTTGTACTCAGAGTTTGTAGAGAAAAACCGACAATCTTTATGTCTAATTGTATGATTACACGTTTGTACGGATTTACTTGTTTGACCTATTTTCGAAATTTTTCATTCCGATATACTCACATCTGTGATTAATCACATCCACCAAATATTCCCAGAAAACTCAAGATCCCCGTCCATCTCCCTCATCAAAAAATGCCCCCCTTCATCGCAACTCCTCCAACCCCAGCCGCGACCCCAACTCCCCCCTCTCTCACCAAATCCGAGCCAGAGGCAGAGCTCAAACCCATCTCTCAAAATCAAAATCACGCTTCTCAAAACCCCTCTTTCTCTAGCTCTACCTTAAACCCTAGCCCAACATATCAATCCATCGCCCTCAATCGCCAACAAGAAATCACCTCGTCCATTCCCTCAGAATGGATTCTGAGGGCCGATCTCTTACAATCTAAACGCCCTGTTGATTTAGTAAAGACATGCGGTGTTTTAGATGATAGGGAGATTGGGATTGTGTATAGTACAGCCATCGAGCTCCTGGAAAAATTGAGGACGAGGGAGTATACTGCTGTGGAGGTCACGAGGGCATTTTGCAAAGCGAGCGCTATTGCACATCAAGCGGTTTGTCCTTTCCCTTTCTTAATTCTCTTCATCCCCTAGAGTAGGAACCGAATAAGCAATCCCGGAGTAAACTAACAACAAAACAGACAAATTGCCTAGCATGGACCATGTACACCGCCGCACTTTCCCGCGCCGCCGAACTCGACAGATACATCGCCGAGACGGGAAATCCCATAGGACCACTCCACGGTCTCCCAATCTCCGTCAAGGAACACATATACCTCCAAGACACACCCTCCACCTCAGGATTCATAGCCTGGGCCCATAACTTCTGCACCGATGCCGCGCAGGAGGGAGTTTGTGTCAAGGTGCTGAGGGAACAGGGCGCTGTATTTCATGTGAAGACTACGAATCCCCAAGGTCTCATGGCCATCGAAACACACTCGAATCTCTACTCCACAACCACGAACCCCCTAAATACCACCCTCTCCCCCGGTGGTTCCTCGGGCGGCGAATCGGCTTTAATAGCCATGCATGGATCACCGCTCGGAATCGGTACGGATATCGGTGGTTCCATACGTGTTCCCGCGCTGAGTTGTGGTCTCTATGGATTAAAACCTAGTGTAGCCAGATTACCGCATTCGGGACTCAGCGGTGCGCATGCGGGGATGGAGAGTGTGGTGGGGGTTGTGGGGCCGATTGGGAGGTGTGTGGGGGATTTGGAGGTTTTTTGTAGGTCGTTGTTGGATGCCGAGCCCTGGAGACGGGAGGTCGGGTTACTGCCTATTCCGTGGGGATGTAGGGAGAGGAGGAGTGTGGGGAAGGAGGAGGAGGAGAGGAAGTTGCGGATTGGGATGATTTATTCGGATGGGGTGCATGATCCCCATCCACCCATTACTCGAGTGCTGCACGAAACAACCGAGACCTTAAAAAATGCAGGCCACACCATCATCCCCTTCCCCACCCATCTCCACGCCCCTCTCACTTCAATAATCGATTCCCTCTACCTCCTAGACGGCGGCGCAGAATACCATTCCCTCCTCTCTCTCGGTTCCGAACCGCCAACTCCCCTCTTACATTGGCTTCTAACCAAACCCACAACCAAAACCCGCACAATTCCCGAACAGTGGAAACTCCATGTCGAGAGAAATCGCTTACAGGATGAATATGCACAATTAATGCTAGATATGCAAATCGACTGTTTGATAGCTCCAGGAGGCGTAGCTGTAGCAAATGCGCACCAAGAAGCAAGATATTGGGGATTTACGAGTGTATTCAATGGGTTAGATTTACCAGTTGTTTGTTTGCCGGTGGGAGAAGTTGAAGAGGGAGATTCTTGGGAGAGGAGTGAGCGGGAATATGGGGGTGAGAGGAAGGTGCAGAGAACGGAGATGGAGGCGCTGTGGGGAGAAGGTATATCTGGAGCTGGAAAATATGAGGGGGGTAGTGTAGGCATACAGATTGTGGGGAGGAGATTGGAGGAGGAGAAGTTATTGGCGATGACTAGGATTATTGAGAGGGGCTTGGGGTTGAAAGACTGATATGGAGTACGATATTCGGCAAGGAGGAGTTTATGATTGTGATAGATGGAAGGCTAAGCTGGTGGATATATAAGGCAACAAAGCATCCCCCAACAAACAGACTCAGTTCATATAAACTTCATCCACGAAACCAATTGGTCCTTCAATTCATCTAATACCCCCCCCCNNCTCTTTCTCTTAACTTCACATCCCGAAACTAAATTCCAATGCAACTCCCCACACTCCCTCCCTGTCTCCCAACTATCCGCAACTCAACCTGTAATGTCCACTTCCATACATACACACTACACTATTTCAACCCATCACCCACTACTACCCACTACCCACTACCCACTACCCACAATTATGAACCGCAACTATTCTTAATACTCCAGAGAAATAAGATTCACCAAAAGGGTTCACAACAGCACATTCAGATGTAATGGTCTTTTCATCCCAACAAGCATCTTCCTTACTATAAGGGTTCAGCAATCAAGACTTCTTGATGTCTATCTCGTACGTATCTTACTACCATGAGCGGTAATGCATATATACGATAAAGATTGTTACTAAAGTATTATAAATAATCTCGAGGCTCGAGACGTGGACATCTGAATGATTATAGAAAAAGGCGGCATTTCGAACATACTCATCACATGCATCTCCCCAATCAGAGCTCATTAGCAACTCGATATATTTGCACCTTATCATTCGTAAACATACAAATATACAATATTATATGTTTGATATATTATCTTTCATACCATCTCTCAACTCACTATCCTCGCACCTCCGCTAAACCCTCTAGATATTTCTCTAGGTATTGGTTGTAGTCCTCAGTATCTTACTATCTCATTCCTTCCCTCCCATGAATCCTATGTTATATCACCACCAATTTCCACCCCTTTATTCTTGTTCCTCATTATCATGCAATTCATCTCATTCATTCCCATTCCCAATCATTCAGACCATACGCCAGTGAAGCCATACCGTCATTGATTCATTCCCTTTTCCACCCCCAGAACCAGCACCAAGCGCAAGCAATGCCGTATCATGTCATGTAAAACGAAAAGAATTCCCGAAAAATCCTCAACCCACCCCGTCAACTGAAGCCCTCCAGCAAACCACACATGAAATCCCCAGAAAAAGAATGAGTCGGAAAAGATTAAGCCAGGTACCGATAAGTAGGAACATTAGCCTCTTCAATTCGCTCCAGATATTCTCGTTCAATGAGACTTTCGATTCGTCGTTTCATCATGTTGATATTCGGTTGGAAGCGTTGAGAAAGCTGGGAGATGACTTCGGCCACGAGCTGTTGATGAGGGAATTCCTTACGTGCCCTATTATTTTTGGTTAGTATAAACATCATCACATTGATGGAAGAAAGTAAAACATACTTCATAATTCGCACAATGACAGTGTCCATGACACTTCCTCTATGCTCATCATTTCTTTCCTCGGTCTGTCTTCTCTCATCAGCTCCTTCCACCTTATTTGACATTCCACCCATCGCTTGAGCTTTGATCTTGATAGTTTTGCTGACGAAGGCGGAATTGAATGTGAACACATCACCCGACTTAGGCATTTCGTTAGGTTTGCCGGGTTTCTTAAGTAGAACTCTAGATTTTGGTGGACCAGATAGTTGCATGAGTGCTCGAGGTAGTTCTTTCTCGGAAATATTGAGGCTGGTTTGTATTTGCTCAAACGATAATGTTTCACCATCTTTCAAGTCGTTGAAGAGCATCAATATGATCATGCCATGAGTGTTGACATTTAGTTCGTACTTGCGCTCCCTAGACTTCGCCCCGCTTTCGCCTGGAATGGCTGGAAATGTACATCGAATATCTGCATTTCCTAGACTACCCAACCAGTTCAACTGTCTCCCATTTCGATCTTTGAGATAAAATGCTTTGAAAGAATCCTGGAGTTTTGAAATCTCCGAAGGCCAATTGCAAGATTGTCGTTGACCACCTTCAAGAGAAGGGAGACTACCAATAAGTTCCGTAGGCCAACAGTTCGTAGAAAGAACGATAGCGGATAGTTCAATTTGATTTCGATCCTTATCTCCGAGATTATTGATGTGGTTTCGATAGTTGGAAGTCAATTCTTCAGACATTGTTACGTCTTTGAACATGCCTTCGAGCTTGGTCGTAAATGCATTCCCAATCTCCAGCTTCATTCTAGAAATCATTTGCTTCTCCACATCTGTACTTTCAGACTTGTTAAGTAGTAAACGTTTTGCAAGATGCTTCTTGTAATATCTCTCAAACATATCTTTGTCCTGGATATATCTGAGTAAAGTAGTGGCCTTATCCAAAACTTGGTCGATTTCGAACTCAGTTTTGCCCTTGATGCCACGCTTGAGATGGTCGTCAATAAATAAAGAGACAAATTCGGAGCATCGATCGAAAAGGTTGATGAAATCGGAGAAACTCTTGGTGATAGCTGTTTGTAGAATGAGATCTTCCTTGAGACATTGTTTCCACATGTTGTCAAACTTATCCTTCAATTTCAAAACTTCATCAACCCAGTTAATGGCGGCGAGGGTCTGCTTCGCAGCAGCATTCATTGGCTTTGCCTTCTTCTTCGAACTTTCCGCCTCATCATCCTCCACTTCTGGTTTATTTTCTTCTGCCGCCACAGCTCCACCGAAATCGCCACTCAAGATAATTTTGTTAATTTCCAAACCGAGTTGTATCACTCGATTCTGTAAGGCAATCTTCAGCGGTTCCTTGGTTGGATCTATCCGACTAATGAGTTGATATAAAATGGTCAAATCCTCATATCGGTCATTTTCGATCATTGCCTGCAGACCACTTCCCTCCATAGCAAGGAATTCATTTAAATGACTGCTAATCAATTCTTGCTCGACAACTTTTTGGATCTTCTTGGTGGTGAAATTCGCAATAGTCGTATTGCACCTATCGGTTTCTTCATCTAGGCGTCTCTTTGCTTGACGTAACCAAGTACTAGCTGGAGAATCCCGTAACAAAGTTTGACATTCTGCTTGATAGAACTTTTTGCTAGCTGCCAAAAAAGCAGGCTCAAAATTTGTAAGATACAACTTTTCGTCTTCGTTTTCATCGTCGGTTTCATAAAGCCCTTCTAGCATATAAACGACTGATCGAATTAAATGCCTATTGATGACATCTCCTTCTCTCTCCATTTCAATTTGATCCAGTATAACCGAGTTCAGAATATCGAAAGTGATTATACTCGAGTCCTGAAGGAGGCGTGAACGTAAAATGTGATCTCTGAAAAGCCCCAGTGCTGTGGTGTAAATTGAAGCCTTGCGGTTGTCGTTGCAGTAGACACGATCCATATACATGAGGACATCAGTTGTCATACTCATACATGTGTTATGATCAGTCCATGAAGCTTTTAACCCCTCCAAAAAGTGTTCACCAGTAATCCGTCGTTCGTTTGCTGCAGTTCCAGAAACGCCACCGGTAGCGACATTGACCAAGTTGGCAGTGATCAGTTTCCTGATATCTGGCATGACCTTTCCAGCAAACCATTGCTCCTCGAAGATCTTGACCCGATCATAAAGTAGATCTCCCTCCTTCTTCAGCACGATTTTGTAAGATGCTCGGTACAGTTGTTCGAAGGATAGTTTCGAGGCGTTCTTTTCGTGTATTTCTCGCAGGGCGTTTTGTAAAATTTCCCACTGGACCTCGAACTCGTTCTGGCCTCCATGACTACCGAAAGCCTATTGGTAGAAAGAGTACTAGTCAGTCAAAGAACGAAGGAAGTATATGAATGTTCATGACGGAGGCAATACGCTGCAGGGTAACTACCAGCTGACTTGTATTGATAGCATGTGCAAGCGCAGCATCAAATGACTGTCCTCGAATAGGAGCCATTTTGAATTACTCAATAACTTAACTCTTGCGCAAATAAAGTGTTGACAATTTATTGAGGGTATTCGCAGATTGAGATATATTTGCACAAGGCAGATAAATCATAGATAAATGGATATGAATAATAAGAAATAACATACCCTTCTCGGCGCACGAATCTTAGCTCTTCCACGACCAGAAATCATCTTTAGAAATCTTCAGTTTTCCCTTGACTTGTTTCAGTTTCTCAAAAGAAAAAGTGTATGTTGAGTGTCCAGCCTCTGCACACAGTAGAATAGGTATTCTCTTGTTATGATGTTGCGGGGTTCAATAAGGTTACAAAGCTGTGATAAATGCCATGCATTTCTATTGACAATGGATGATGGATGAACTATGCGAGTAAGGTTGAATATTTGTAGTTATTTTGTATGAAAATGGAGGGAATGTTGTTATGAAAACAAGAGATCAAAACTAAGAAGTAATTCAGATCTTAAGAAGGCAAAAAGTACAGTCGTATGGTATGGTATGAATATGAGAGGAAAGGTCTTGAACATTCACTATGAAGTAACTAACTACCTAGTACTGCTGCTGCTACTCGGTTGATTCAAATTGGATTGGTTCGGATCGGATTAACTTTAGCCGGGACATTTCAGTCAGTAGTGCTGATTATGTCAACATTTACTAATTAGCCTGTGCCTAATTAGTCAGTGCTTTGCCTTGCCCATCCATGCTGGATCCTCCGCCTTCCCCAAAATTCCATAACATCACATCCCTCTCCCTCAAAAATGCCCTTCACCCAAAACAGTCAACGATTCTCTTCAAAACTCGAAACAAGTTTTCCCAAATTCCTGAACTCCATACAATTCCAAATCTACAATTAAATCTCTACTTTTTCCATCCAGCCAAAAGTAAAAGCACAGTTCGACGCGTAACAAAAACTTTTACAATGTCGATCAAATCCTCCACCTTTGCAGCTTTTCGAGCTCTATCACGACAAACAAGTAGCAGAACCCAGCCTCGCATCATCGCATACCCGAAAACAGTACACACACCAATTACCCCCCTCTTCACTACCCACCACCGCCACTACAGCAGCGGCAAACCCCTCACCGACGCCCCTCCATCCTCTGCATCATCCCCCTCTCCACGACGACCCCCCCAACCCTCCTACGATCTAACCTTCACCTGCACCCCCTGTTCCGCGCGCAGCACCCACCGCATCTCGAAACAAGGGTACCATTCCGGTTCAGTCCTCATAACCTGTCCTTCGTGTAAAAATCGTCATGTAATAAGTGATCACCTAGGGATCTTTGGCGATCGCAAGTTGACGATTGAGGATTTGATGAGGGAGCAGGGACAGTTGGTTAAGAAAGGGACGTTGAGTGAGGATGGGAATTTAGAGTTTTGGAGTGATGGGACGAGTACGCAGAGGAAGAAGGGGGAAGGGGAGGAAAATGGGAATGGGGGAATTGCGGGTTAGGGAGATACGTGGGTTATATTCAGAATGACGACGACGATGATCTATACATTCTTGGAAGGGTGGTGGCAAAGGTCGAACTACAGGCAAAGGAGGAAAGATGCTGCAAAATCCCGACACAGATCATGATAAATGAGGCAGTAAAGAAAATAAACGCCTGGGTTACTCGATGAAAACTATAACCGCATTTCCAGTGTTCCGGAACCCCTCAATCGTTTTTTACTGTATGGTCAATTCATCCACATCCACAAATATTTCACAAATGGAACCCGCCGTCTCACCCCCCCAACTCTCCGAGAAGGAAGCAGAAGCAAAAGAAGCAAGGGAAAAGAAGGAAGGACACTTGGAAACGACACTCTTCCGATGGACAAATTCGAATTTAGCGAGATGAGGAAGGTGTATAAAAGGGTTGGCGTTTGGAAATTCAAAATGTAGAATTAGCTCAAGATTTTATGATACCAAATATATATAGCATGTCTCAATAAGGACGATTTTCACCTCTCAATCTACATATCGAATGTACCTTGAATAATTACTGGTATTTTACTCAAATTAACTACAAAAGCCTTCTCATACAATTTTCCCAATTTCCCACCCCAACAACGCCGCATTTTTCAACCATATAATTACATCCACTACCACATATTCCTCTTCTTACTATGCTCCGCCCCCCTCTCCTTCCTCCTTTCCTTCTTCCTCTCTCCCTTCCTCCTCTTCTCCTCCCCAAATCTCTCCGGTTGACTAACAGCCGCAATCTTCCTCTTCCCACTCCTCATTGCTCTCCTCTCCTTAACGCCCTCTCTAACCTTCAGTAACGCCTCCGAATAATCTTGCGTCCCAACTTTCCTCTTCAAAGTCTCAAGTAATTCTTCACTAGATGTCTTGAGAGCTTCGAAATTCGTACGGAACAGGTCGTCCGTGGAATAAGGCATGGGGATTGAAGGATCGGTGAGATTGTGGAGGGGGAGGAGAATGGTGCGCAGGGAGGGGACGAGGGATGAGGGTTCGAGTTTGCTGCTGAGAATTTGGAGAAGTTGAAGCGAAGATGTCTTAGGAATTAAGGCGGATGCTCGTGGTGGCGATGTTTCTCTTCGTAATATGAACGATAAGCGTCCGAAAAGATATTGTAAAGCTGTGTTGTGAGCGGGCTCTTCCTCCTCTTCAGCCTCTGCTTCCAGATCTTCTTCTTCCTCTGCATCGGCTTTTTGAGATGATTTCCATTTCAGATTGTTGGAACCGGCGCAACGACCAAGGAAAATGAGATTCTTGACTATTTCCTCCGCCAGAAGGTCGGTAAGTCCAGGAGTTTTGAACATTGCAACTATACGGCGAATGAAGTCAGAGATATCATCGCCACTGAGTTTGAGGCCACGAGATCCCTTCAGAGGTAAACCTTCAAGGCCAGCTTCGGCATTGGTTCTTGCGAAGTCTGCAAAGTATGTGCTGGTAAGTCTAGCTGCAGATAACTTGACCCACGCATGAGGATATGATAGGCATACTCGGACCGCTGACCACAAATTGATTGTCTTGGAAGACAAAAAAGCGTCAGGAAATTTTTGGCACATAGTTGCAGTGAGCTGGAGGGCAGCGTAGATTAACTCCCAATCCGCTTCATGATCACTTGCAGTTCCAATAGTCTCCGAAACAGAAGCGAGTAGGATTTTGACATCTGAATCCTCCACTTCGGATTGGGAGTTGTAGTAGAAGCCATAGGTTTGCAAGGCCAATCTAACAACCGAAGTATTCTCGGTTTGTTTAATCCATGATCGAAGAAGAGTGAGGAACGTAGTCATGCGTTCTTGGTCGGCTCTCTTAAAGATCTCTTTAAGAACTTCTCCAGCTGCCATGCGACACTTCTCGCTGTCATCATTGGCAAGAACAAAGATCAATGGCACAAAACATGTCGCTGAAACTTCTTGGACGAATTCATGCGAGGATTTTGACAACAGGAGATGAATGACTTCGAGTATCGATAATCTTCCACCTTCTCTTTCGTACTTTAAATTTGCAATGATGAATGCTAACTGCTTCGTCCATCGACTTCTCTTTTGTGGAAAATCTCTGAGGAAATGGAAGTATGCACCACGTGCCAAATCTCTAGTATCTTTATCATCATTTGTGACCATAACCGTACCTACGTAGTCAAGGGTATCGTATACGACAGCAGTCTCAACCTTTGAGTCTAGAACAGCTCTCAAGAAGTTGAATGTAACATGTCGTCGCTCTGGTTCTGTCATATCATCCTTCATTCTTTCCAGTATATCGTCAACCGATCTATCCTTAACAGGAACATCCTTGCGGTCTCTGAGAATAGCTGAGATCAACTTCAGAGAAGCTTGAGCAATATCCGAAGTAGTTGAAGAGGATCCGGATATGCATCTAATGGCTTCTGCCGTGGCAACTCGGTAAAGATTTGTTCCATCACTGTCGATTTTGAGTGGAACTTTGACGATTGTACTGAGCAATTTAAACGTGGCGACCTTGATCTCCTCCTCTCCTTGAGAGATTGCATCACCAATGATTGGAATAAAACCTGAAAGATTACTGGGTGTTCGAAGATTATCGTGCTTTTTGAGTACGGATCTCATAACATCGAAAGCAAATCTGACAAGCTTGTAGGTGTAGATGGTAGTAGCACCACGGTCTCCACCCCGTTTGGCACCCTTTTGGAGCAAGTATCGTTTGAGTCGGTAATCGTCTCTACCTCCTTTTTCTTGGGGCTTTTGGCTGTTGTAGACGTCTTGTATAACTTCGTAGCAGAATACGAGACTATCACGGCTTCCGGCAGCTGTGTTTTTGAGCAATCCAGAACTGATTCTGTTCAAAAGTTCATCGATTTTCCGAACCATACGAATGTTTAGCTTCTCCTTTAGTAGTACTCGAATTGGATGGATTAAGTCTGTCAGGCGGCTCAGAGTAGCTGTCTTGGCTATTAATTCCATAGAATCGTGACTTTTACTACTCTTGACTTCCTTCATCTTACTGATGTATCCCTCCTCATCCTTCTCCTGCCCAACAGCACCAAATATGTCATCCATGATGATGGCGACGATGGAAGGCAAGCAGTAATCAAGGTCACCCGGAGCATACTCTGGTGTTGTGGCTACCAACATGGAATGCATTGTGTATGAGAGCACATGAAGTTGGGAACCTCTGGCCAAAGCACTTCGAAGCTCTTTCAAAACAAAGCCAAAGCAAGACGGACCTAGTAGGACGCAGATTTTTACCAAAGTGTCTCTGGTCAAATCTCGTGATTCTTGTGCTTTACTTCGAAGAATGTGACAAATGTCGGTCAAAACTGCTGGAAGTCGTTCATTCATTTTCTCTTGTGGCAATAGTTTAAGTAATCTGACAACTATGACCGCAACAGGAACACGTAAGCTAACAGTCGATTCATCTTTATCGTGGAGATAATCCGTCAAAGGTGGTAGGATGTTGGAAGTAAGATCGTCTGAAAACTTGGGTTCTTTGGGCATCGTAGTTGCCAGTTTACTTTGAATATTTGGGATATCAGTTTCCATATCCGTATCGACAGGAGGTTGTGCTGCAAGGGCCAAAGCATCAATAACCTTGCCGAGTAAACGGATTATTTGCTTCTCGAGATCAGGTTTTGCCTGAACATATCCGATAAATCGTTTCAGCATGGCGCGATATTGTGGCCACTCCAGCGAGCCTGCAAGAACTCCGACGGTAGTCGTAGCTTCAGCGGCAAGATTGTGTGCATCATTACCCTCTGCTCTGTCGAAAATAAAATGCTCGATAAGAGGGATGAAGAAATGGCTGACGTTCTTGCTGCTTAACTCCCCCTTCTCTGCGGCCGATGAAAGTAGTCCTAAAGCGCTGGACTGCCGGCCTTTACCTGCTGCAATGATGTTGTTGAAGAATGAAGATTCTACCTCGTCTTCGCCAGCTAAGAGATTATGCATATCGCTGACTTCGGACCAATCTGGGAAGTTTCGGATTAGATGCGCCATGACTTTCATATATTCGCGACGAATAATTTCGGATGGTTCACGGACACCGGCGAATAGAGCTGGAACCAGGATGGTGGAAAGCATGTTTTGAAAGGCCGGGGACTCTGAAGTTTGCCTCGCATCTTTGGCCGTTTCTATGAATCGACAAACACCATCTGAAGAGTTCGATGACAAAATTCCAAATTCCTCGTCATGTTTGATATAGAAGAGCATGTTGAAAAGTAATGGCGTCCATTGATGCGAATTGAAATCGATATCTCTTTTGGCATTGACGGCGTTGAAAGCCTTCAGTCGACGATCGTAATCTGGTTCGTCAAGTCGTCCTTCAGCGAAAGAATTGAGATCCGAACATAACGCAGCGACTTCTTTCAAAACAGGATCTTTATCTGAGTACACTAACAGAACTCGGGATAAGACTTCTCTACTTATCTTGTCCTTGAAGAAGCCAAATAGAGATGTAATGGTATTGTACACTCGATCCTTGAGATCTGCGTCATTTTGAAGATCATAAAGTGGCACAAAATGCTCCAAAACCAGAAGCAACCCGGCTTTGGTCTTAGGGGTGACCCTTCGTGATGGTTGATCGAGTAAGAAAACCGAAACATCCACCAAGTTGCGACCTTGTGTGGAATTTGAAACGAAAGGTGCTAGCTCGGAGACAGTTTCGACGCAGCCTTCTAGTAAGTCTTTGCTCATATCATTTTGATTGCGAAGAAGTCCGCCTATCTGTATGAGGAAGTGATCCATATTCAGAGTCAAAAGCCGTTCCTTTACGGCTGTATTCCCTCCTGCCTTTTCTTCTTGTGCACACTTAACGACACCGCGGATAATGGAAAGAGCGAAAAGTTTTACTTCATCCTTAGATTTTGGAGGTGCTAGACACTCTGCCACCTTCGGTAGGATTTGGTCATGGCTACCAAGAAGTAGGACAGTCTTCATCGAGGCTGACCATGCGGAAAATAATCGGAGAAGACCAGAGATACCCTGCGCCGTTTCGATTGGCAAGTTATCAAGTCTTGGTAGAACAATTTCGGCCACAATTAGATCCACATATGGAGACCAGTCAAAGTCTGTTGAATTGTTGAACAGGAGTATGAGACACTTCAGTCCAGTCTGCCGAACAACTTTGAACAGCGAGATTTTGCTTGTCTCTTCGTCATCTTGAGTTTCCTCAACCGACTCACCCTGCAATTGCCTTGAAGCTATTACCAGGCAGTACAAGACAGCTTCCAGTAATTTTCGGGTAAGAGGTACAACCTTCGTGGCTAATTCTTTCAGAACAGCTTCCATCATGTTTGTGAAACCGACTTGCTTCCTGGCGCCCAACAACTCCTTGTCGAAAATAGACATTTGAACTGCTCCATCTTTCAATAAGTCCAAATCTTTGAGATCACCAAGAGCGATCTCTAAGAATCCTCCAATATCTTCGACGCTCAAATTTCTCAACACCGTTAACCTTCTTGCCTCCATACCTTGTTTTCCACTTGCGGCACCCTTTCGAGAGATTGTGCGTCCATAGAGTAATCTGAGGAGAATTGGCATGAGGGCTTCTCGGTGCTCCGGTTGAACCAATGTCTGCCCCTGAAGGAGAATAGTAATCTCATCCTTAAAGCGAGCTTCGTCGAGCAAATTAGAGAGATTTTCATGATAAGGTTTTACACTCTTATTTTTCCATGTCAAGACAGCCTTCAGAGCAGATTTTTGGGTTTCGATGTCACCATTTGCCAGTAATCGCAAAAGAGCTTCGTAAACTTCATCTGTCTTGAAAATGGACCTTGGATTGACGAATAGACCCAAAACATCCAACAGCCCTTTCTGATCCTTCCTCGTCCAGTCACTCACAACTGCCTCGTCCTCGTCACCGGTCTGGTCAATCTCCTCGGAGGTTTTGCTGGCCCAAGAGAGGAACATTGGAATGAGTTGTCGAGATCGTCGTTCGCCGATCATAGGAATTGCAGACAGAACACGAAGCGCTTGAGCCCTAGCAGTGCTAGGTTGGGCATCAACCAATTGTTGAGCAACCTCGAATTTCTTAAGCATAGTATCACGAGCATTGAGAACTTCCGAGTCGGCCTCTTTTGCAAGTTTATCTAGGTTGTTGAGATTCGAGCACTCAAAATCAGTCAACCCATTGTTCGGATCCTTTTCTATGGGCGCTGGTGGACCGCTCCATCTCACAGATGGTGTTTCCAACCATTTGAATGCCAAGACAGCAACTGCTTCTTCCCCAACCTTTGATTCAGCGATCTGTTTCAGGGCGGCACTAGAATCTTCCCAGATTTGCGCCATTTTCACAGTAAGCATACCAAAGCAGAATGATGGTATTGCATATTTCATCCAAGGTATGGCCATTTGCGAAGTATAAATTGAAGCCAATTTGCGGATGTGCATAGAAGCAGAACGAGCAGATTGCAAATCCAAAGGTGTTTGCTCGATCATAATCATTAAAGTAATTGCTTCCGAAGATACACCATGGTCTGCATCATGAATGTGCTCTAGTAGTCGCAGAGAAAGTAGTCGCAATTCGCTAGATTCGGATGAAAGGTTTTCTACCAAAGATCGAACCAAAAGGTCGAATTCGGCTTCCGAGTCACTCGTTTCATCTTCATCGCTCCCCTTTCCATTGTCAGGTTTTGGGGATAGTTTAAGACTTGCCTTATAACCTAATAGAGCTTCTAGGAAATTTGGTAATCGAGCATAGCGGGGAGCAGCTGCCCGTAGTAATGGTTCAAGAGCCCTATCTAATTCACCAGCTCCTTTTGTCATGCGAGAGAAGGAACTGAAACCTCGGCCAACAATGAAATGAGCTTCTTCTGGTGCAAGTGAGGAGGATGGTCTGAGCGCAAGCTTAAGCTTGCGAAGCAGAATTTCTGCAATTCTTGCGTTCGTCGAAGGGTGTACAGCAGTGCACTCCAAAATTTCCAGCAAAGCATTATATTTAGGTAGGCATCTGTCATGCCATGTCGTAGGGCTGCGATTATGGGTAGCTGGTGATACTTGTTCGGGGAAAGGTTTGAGTTCTAGCTTTTCGAATTTACTGACAATCTGGTCCTGCCAAGATTGAGGTAGGGAAAATGCATCCTTTCCATATCGACTTGGGAGTACTCCTGACGATACCATTTTTGGTAATAATACGCACAATGCATCTCCATTTTCAGCATCAGACCAGTGTGTAACAATAAATCTAAGAATAAACAGTTAGCAAAAGACATATATCCATGAATAGGATGAGCTAACCTCTGAAAGTAAGGCAACGCAATAGTTCGGAAACGCTCAGGCTCTCCTTGCGATAAATAGGAGCAGAATGTCAAGAACCATTTTGCCAACGGTTCCTTAGTCAGAGCGTCCATAAAGGAAGAAATGAAAGGGATAGTGGAGTCCATTGGGGAATAAGTAAGAGCAATAGCTGTACTTTCGATGAGGTATTTCCACATATCCAAGAGCTTGTCGTCGGCTGCGACCAAGGATGCGCTCTTGGAAACTGCTTTTAATATATTAGATAACGCCTGCAACAGGGCTGGCCAATTCTGAACTCGCGAAGCTCGTCGAACACCAGCCACTATCCCTATTGTGCGGGCTGAGAGTAAAAGTTTGTTGAACTTATACATAGTTTTGGAGTCTGTAAATGAATTGGTGATGGCATTGGCCTCTTCCAGAACTAATTCTAGTATTTCTTTGATGGTCTCTGGGGTCGTATGATGAATGATACTGGTCAGTACACCACATATAACGTGCACCCATGGCAGCGCCTCCTTTTCTCCGAAATCACTCTCCTCAATGGCTAGAAAGAGCGACTTGAATATTGCTGGGCCTGACGTATGTACACTCATTCCATTACCCTTCATAGCCTCTGCAAACAAGGTCATTATTCCATGATAGTAGAGGCCAAATTGTTTGGTATCGGCGATACTCAGAAGATCTGACTTCGCATGGTGTACAATTAATGGAAGAGCCTTCTCCCTGTGGGCTGGTGCGCCGGCTTTTTTGATGAGAAAACTCATAGCCTCTGCGGCGAACCGGGCAATATGTGGAGGCTGGCGATGTTTTCCAAGTAATGGCGCCATTAAATCATATGTTGGACGTAAATCTGGGACAATGAGTTTTGATAAATATTTGAACAGAAATGCCAGGCATGTAAAGCTCCATTCTATAACTGCGACATCCTGAGGAGTTCCTGCTATCGATGTAACCAATTCCAAAGCTTTCGCATAGTGTTTTTCGAATCGAGGACCCAAGTCATGCGCAAAGTCCGTAATTAACTCCAGCAATGGCTCTAATGATTCCCTTTGCTTTCCTTCCATATAAGTAACGAACAGGCCCATGATCTTGTCCTCGAAATGTAGAATTTGTGGTAAACTGTCGCATAGTGGAAGTACTTCTTCCATAAATGAGATGAATGCAGACGATAGATTGAGTTCGGCCCATTTCTCCAAACTGGCCTTGAAATATGAGGTTGTCGCAGAAATATCTTCGGCATCGAGGTCATGTCGGCGAACTCTACGTAATGGGTCGAGGGAGTTTAATTTCGAGATTTTGGTTGTAAAAGATTCCCATCGATGATTCTTTTGATGGGCAGTACCCTTCTTGCCCTTTCGGGTCTTAATTATTCTTCCGGAGGTTGTGGCAGGCATCGTAAAGTTATTTCGTCCCCAATCTACGATATCCGCTACAGAATATGGACATTGCGAATTGAGAAGGGAAACTTTTGATTTTTTTTACTTAAATTGTCACACCGCCCGGCAAAATATCCCGCTTTGCCATTTACGTACTAGAGTGACGCTAAGATATGAGCTTTTGAGGTTTCTTATCGAAAACTCCATCGCGTCGCAAAAGAACTTACTTTTGAAGTAAATCTCCTCTTTACTACAATATTTGAGCTTCATAATAGCATTTTATTCCCCCACGACCTGGATACTTTCAAGGTCATCATGGCATCCAAGATGTGAGTATTTTTCCTGACAATGTCAACGGCTATTGGACTCATCTTTGACCGTCTCAGCCAAAATCGCATAGAAACAAACCGGCACCGTACCTCTCTTGCGAAGTTACTAATCAGTTGATAGAATTGTCCTCGGTGACGTTAACGGTCAAATACGAAACGTCTTTACCAAATTAACAACCCTACAGCTCAAGAATAACTTTTCTCTTGCCATCGTGGCGGGAAATCTCTTTGCTGGAGCTGAAGACACAGAAGCCGACGATATAGTTTCAGACCTCATTTCCGGAAAGATATCCATACCATTACCTACATATTTTACTGTCGGATCGTCGCCCCTGCCGAAAAGAATTATTGAAAAGATTGAGAAAGATGAGGAGGTATGTTGAATTCCTCCTCGGACGCCCACAATGCCTCTTGCTTATTGTTTTAGATATGCCCAAACCTTCACTATCTCGCAAAGAGGAGTACTACAAAGACATCTGAAGGAATTAAAATCGTTGCTCTTGGTGGGCAATTAGATGAGAACATAATTGGAGGTTTATCGATGGAATCATACCTACCATTCCATACAGTTGGGGATGCGAAGGCCTTACACGGGGCGAATACCGCCGACATTCTCCTCACGACGTCTTGGCCAAAGTCGATACGAAACGGCTCCAAAATACCAATTCCCGATGACTCGAAGGTTCCTATTGCTGGAGATCATATCGCAGATCTTTGCGCAGCTTTGAAACCTCGTTATCACTTTTCTGTGTCTCCAGATTACTTTTACGAGCGCGAACCTTTCTTTCACGCCCCGACCTCAGATGCTCCTGATGTTCGACCTATCACTCGGTTTATATCCATGGCTCCACATGGTAATCCCAAAAAACAGAAAGCTTTATATGCGTTCACGTTGCAAGCAACGATTGATCCACTTGCTTCATTGCCCGTTGGTACCACGGCATCGCCATTTGTAGCTCGGCCCAACGAGAGGAAACGAGCAGCCCGTGAACCGGAATATTATTCCAGGTTTGGCGGGGGAAATGATTATAAACGTGGACGAGGACGTAGAGGTCAAAGACAACCACCTCCAGGGCCTGGCGAATGTTTCTTTTGTCTCTCGAATCCAAATCTGGCTACACATCTTATCTCCTCAATTGGCGATGAAGCATATTTGACAATTGCGAAAGGTCCTCTGACTACAGCTACTACCAATGCTTCATTGGGCATTGACTTTCCTGCACACGCCTTGATCATCCCACTTACACATTCTCCTACATTAGCATTAATACCTGATGAGCAATCTAAACAACAAACCTATACTGAAATGAACAAATTCAAAGAGTCATTACAAAAGATGATTGCGCAACGAAGTGAGAATAAGCTTGGCACGGTCACCTACGAAATCAGCAAGGGAAATGGTGTCCATACACATTGGCAACTCACCCCCATGCCAATTGAAACCATTCAAAAGGGTCTGGTCGAAGCCGCCTTCCGCGTTGAAGCAGAAAACCTCAAATACCCTCCCTTCGAAGTCCGAGATCCAGAAATTGGTCAAAATGATGGTGATTTCTTCCGTGTTTGGATTTGGACGCCTCCTACGGAAGAGACACCTGAAGGGAGTACGAAATGTATCACAATGCCATTTGACTGGAATGTTCGCTTCAATCTCCAATTCGGTAGAACAGTTTTGGCTAAACTGTTGAGTCTGGAGAAGAGGATTCAGTGGAGGGACTGTGCTCAAACGGAGGATGAAGAGAAGAAAGAGGCTGAGGCTTTCAAGGCAGCTTTTAAGGAGTTTGATTTCACGCTTTGATCTTTACTATTGGCTTGATTTGATACCCAGTTGAGGGGTGCATGCATCTTTTAGGAGTTTATCGCCTATTCATTAATCATTGAATACATTTTCCCCCTGTGTGGGGAATGGGATTGGGAGTAATAAAATCATTGAACAAGCATAGTTCCATGGCGGATAAATGGGAGATTGGGTATGCACAAGTGGCGTTGAGGGAAAATAGATATTATTATTTCATTTGGTTGCATATATTATTTAGGCTATGAGATTTTGATCTATGGAGGATGGATATTGCAAATAGTTGAATATATTCTTTACAGTTGAAGAGACCAGCTTTTTCATCTCAATGTCTTGATCATAATACTTCATCTTCCCTTCTCATATACCCGTTCGCAGATTCTCTAACTGAAGATACCTACTAGCCTTTTTTGAATGGCTAATCTTTCAGTCCTTCTCTCGTCTAATCTAATGTCTCGGGGGTACTCAAGTATGCTCGTTTAAAATACACCCATTCCCCATCCCATAATCACCTCTCTCCCACCTCTCAAAATAATATCATCCCCTTATAGGTATATCTCTCACCCTCTCTACCCGGTGTACCCTCCCCTGTATCCCCATATCCGCAGCATATAACCACCTACTCGCCCTGGCCGGTAAATACATATTATGATCACTCTCCAATACATTCATCTCTATCACCTCCGTCCCATCCCATCTTTGCCTTCTAATATCACTGTTATCCTCTATCCATTCTTCGTCGACTTTTCTCCCCTCTGTTGTCTGTTCTTGGGATTCGAATCCTGAGAGATCTCTCCACCATTCTCTTTTTCGAGCTTTCGATTTCTCGCTCGTTGGTCTGTGTAATAGGTATAAAGGAAGAGTGGGTTTTAGATACTGTTTGGCTTTGAGGTAGAGGAATCGAGGTATGTAGATTAGGAAGATGAAAGTGATGGTTAGGAGTAGTGTGAGCAGGAGAAAGAGCGTGACGGAGTGTTCTGAGCGTAGAGGCATGGTGGTTTTGTGATTTTGGGGTTGGCGGATTGGCGGATTTGTGGTTTGGATGGGCTGTGAGAGGAAGGGATTAACGGGATGAGAAGGATTGGGAGGGGTGAGGAATGGAATAAGGAGGGGAAGAGGTTGAGAGGTGACGAGTAAGGTGTCATGACTGGATGGGTATGCGTGAATGGATAGAAGATGCTGTCAATGGATGTATGGATGAAAGGGTTTTAATATTTAATAAATTCTGAATCATATGTAAATAATCTAAGCGTGCGAAAGATTGGATGAGCTTGCTGGCCCATTCACCTTTGAGTTGACCATAGACACTCTAAATAGAAGTCTCATATAAACCTTCTCGTCTACTCCCACCAAAAGATAAACAGTACCACATCTTGCTTGTAGTTATACTCACTCGCAAGAGTCAAATATAAGGCTCAAGTTCACTCATTGCCTATAGGAGTAGAGGTTGATTTTGTATGCACTTCCCAGATTTAGAACAAGAAATCTATGAAGTCCACTCAATAAGTTCTCTAATTAACTCTCGGAAGCTCAGATGTGCAACAAAACTTCAAGAGAGCCATCTATTTAACTCTAGGAAGCTCAGGTCTACAGCCATACTTCAAGAAAGTATATCTATTTAACTCTCGGGAACTCAGATGTGCAACAAAACTTTAAGAGAGCCATCTATTTAACTCTCGGAATCAGTTCTATAGCCATACTTCAAGAGAGAATATCTATTTAACTCTCGGGAACTCAGAAGCGCAACAAAAAAATTCAAGAGCACTGATCTCAGTCATCCAATTAACTCTCGGAAAATTGAGAAGTGCAACAAAACTGACTCCAAGACCACTGCTGTTCTATTGACTTCTCAGACAGGTAGAACAGCACTTCTCGGACATGCAATAAACCGCTCTTTGGCAAGAAGCAAGTCAAATTCCAAGTATTCCACTTCCGGCCAATTCAGATGTGCAACAAAAAAAGCTATCAGCCGAACAGCATCCGCAACAGTTGGAGAAGATATGATTGGGGGTAGGTAGTCCTGACTATCTGGAGTACTAAATCTCCCACCCTTTCCAAAGTGAAATATGAGTTTACCGGTACAGCTTGAAATGGACTAAACCTCGAAATATCCAATCTGATGTGGTACTAAAACACTTGAAAGGTGGCTGTGTGAGATTTTAGTATTGGGAGGAGGGAGTCTCTAGAGATGGCCTCAGAGTTTTCCATTCTGCTGAATATTCGAGCGGTGTGTATGGCGTCGATGTCATCCAAATCCCAAATAGTGATAAAGAGTCGTTTATTTAAGAAATCATGTTTAACAACCAAACGTTTCAATATGACAATATCTGTTGAGGGTTATAGACGGAAGGGAGGAAGGAGGATAGAATTTTAGAACCAGTGGGGGCAGGCGGGGTTCATCATTAGTCGCATCCACATTTCAGTGCGGGGTTCAAGACGTCTCTTGCTGAGTGAAGCTTTCAATACTCTTGAGCCCGTCCAAGCCCGAGTGCTACTACATCTTTGCTGCTTGGCTTCGTCGAGATACACGGTGAAGTGCAAAATTTCGATAGTTTATACGAAATGTATTCACTGCATTGGAGCGACAACACCACTCTTATCCAGGGTTTATCTCCTGCTGATTAGTAGTAAACCACAAAGTGATAAAAACAAAATCCTTCCAACCATTTCCCTGGGCTCGATCAGCAAAACCTTCAACATCATACAAGGCAAAAGGTAATCGAATGTCCTCGGTGAGACTCGAACTCACGACCTTTGGATGGCTAAAGTGACTGTTTACAATCACCTCATATAAGAATATGAGACCAACGCTCTAACCAACTGAGCCACGAAGACTTACTATCGATGCTAGATGATGGTCAGCGAGCTACTTGGCTGTATAAAGCTGGTATTGTGGGGATGAAGAGTTTTCCTTGTAAATTTGTTTGGCCCACACTTGCATGAGTTGGGTTGGGTTGCTCCGCAAATGTACGGTCTGATCACCCGCATATGTGTCCACCAATCAACTACAAGACGAGATCCTATTGTCTCAAAGGCGTTGAAGGAGTTTATGATATTAGCCAGTTTCCAAAAGGTTCTTGGTATGCTGCTATGAGTAGGGTCTAGCTATGAGGCTTCAAGTTTCCAATCGTTGAAGAGTAGAAAAATGTCAAGAATCCATATTAGGTATAGTTTTTCAGCCCCACAATCTCAAATTAGCTTGTAAATGAAGAACATCAAGAGTATTTCAACTTCACTTGATGATTATATCAACAATATTGACTTTAGCGGTTCGAGTTTTCGGGTCGTTATAATTACAATATTCAACTTTCTAACAATATAATTTTTATTGAAAGACAACGTAAAACTATTAAGTTGTCAATTATTGAATACCAAACATTTTCTCTACCCTTCATTTTTTCAAGTCTAAGCGAACCGAACAACCAATTTCTACCTCGACCCTAGACATCAATACTGCGAATACTGCACCTCATATTGCAATGCTGCTTTTGGCATACTTCACGTGCGCCTAATCTTGGCAAGTGGTACGACTCCATGGAATCGGCTCAATGTCGGTTTACATGCAGTCATCTTTTGAACGCCCGGTGCGCCGTTCTCTTCTTGGCCTCGACGGTTTGATATGGAAAAGTTTCCTGTTGCCTCACATTCTCGTGATGGTTACAGAATTACCTTACATGGAATCAAATGAAATGACCAACCGTATCTTTGGTACTTTACCCGATGCGTGCCCTGCATTATGCATGCATTAGCTGCACAAACACAAATGACCAGTACCCCTCCAAGTGAGGGGAAATCGAGTAACTATTCGGAATTATCATATATTGAAAAGGTAACAAGTCGTCCCAATTGTTCATCGGTCACATTCTCGGACCGATAATAATGCATGTCGAGTGATGCCGTTGGTGCAAATTCGGAACAGTCCATCCCTTGAACCATTCAAATGCACAGGAACATAGTCGTCCCTAGCCTCCGAAGTCAAAATCCCAGCTGCCCCAAACTTTCGGGTCCCGCCATCGGATACATACAAGGAAATTACTACTTTGTCTGATAATCTGGGGAAGAGCTCTGGAAGTTCATAGCTCCCTCCAAAATTCCACGGCAGTATGCAGATGAAGCTATGGCTGGTCTAGGTAACCCGAGCTATATGCATGATGCCGTGCGAAATTATGACACTCCACGAATATCCAGCTTCGATGTCATTCATATTCAAATAATTATTTTATTGCCCTTCCAATTCTTACAAAACCCCCGCAATTTCCCACGAATGGAAGAACCCACATTTTTTTGCTTCTCTCTCCTTCACCTTCAGAAATATCTCGAGCCATTGCTGTCAAAATGAGGTCTTTATTGTCAGTTGCTTCAATTACAACCTTTGTGGCTTTTATATCTGCTCAGAATGATGGAGACTTCTCTCCTCCAAGCTACCCATCTCCGTGGATGAATGGCAAGGACGATTGGGCAGATGCATATGCCAAAGCAAAGAAATTTGTGAGCCAGCTCACAGTTCTCGAGAAAGTTAACCTGACCACTGGTGTTGGTTGGGAAGGCGAATCTTGCTTGGGAAATACTGGTGCAATTCCGCGACTCAATTTTCCGGGAATCTGTCTACAAGATTCCCCCCTTGGAGTTCGAAATAGTGAGTGCTCCTGTAAAGCAAAGTATATTAACATGACTGACTGGTATGAATAGCTGATTATACTTCCGCTTTCCCTTCTGGAATGAATGCCGCTGCAACGTGGAGTTATGATTTGATAAATGCTCGGGGTAATGCTATGGGGAAGGAACATAGAGGGAAAGGCGTCGATGTTCAATTGGGTCCCGTAGCAGGTATGCCAATCATTCAGAGCCGATTTAACACTCGGTTTGATTAACTTAGACTAGGTCCGCTTGGAAGAGTACCAGAAGGTGGAAGAAACTGGGAAGGGTTTAGCCCAGATCCCGTTCTTACAGGAGTTAGCATGGCGGCCACAATTGAAGGAATTCGTAAGATTGCCTATTCATTTCTTTCTTTCTCAATTCGCACAAATTTCAACCCTCTTCTCGCCCAATACTTGTAGTATCCTCTTCAAACCCCCTCTGTTGTAATGATTACTGATAACCTGACTCTCACAGAGGATGCCGGAGTTATTGCTTGCGCAAAACATTTTATCACGAATGAACAAGAGCATTTCAGAGAACCCAGTGGCTCCAACAACGCTGCATACTCTTCAAACCTGGATGATAAGACCATGCACGAACTATACTTATGGTTAGTGGCAGATAATTTTTTGCCAATGTTGTCTAACCATCATATAGGCCATTCGCAGATGCCGTTCGAGCAGGAGCTGGTGCCGTTATGTGTTCTTACAATCGAATCAATCAAAGTTATGGATCAGAAAATAGTTGGACGCTCAATTATTTGTTGAAGAATGAATTGGATTTTCAAGGTTTTGGTAATTTTGCAATCTGAAGTGATTTGTATGAACATTGGCTAACTTAACTTGATAGTCGTGAGTGATTGGTGGGCACAGCATTCCGGAGTTGCAAGTGCATTGGCTGGATTAGAGTAAGGTTCCTACTAATTGGTGACATACATTGAGCTAATCATAATTTAGCATGACCATGGCTGGAGATCAAAATCTAGCATCAGGAAACACATATTGGGGAACTTGGCTCACAAATGCTGTGCTTAATGGCACCATCCCTCAATGGCGTCTTGATGACATGGTCGTTCGAATCATGTCAGCATATTACAAGGTTGGTAGAGACTCAGCTAAAGTTCCAGTGAACTTTAATTCTTGGAATCTTAGCACATACGGCTACCAACATCCGCTTGCTAGCGAAGACTTTACTCAAATCAATCAGCATGTCAATGTGCAAGATAAACATGCCGCACTTATTCGCGAAATTGGTGCTAAATCGACTGTTCTCTTAAAGAACACGAAAGGTGCATTGCCATTGGATCGCCCAAGGAGCATAGCTATTATTGGAGAAGATGCTCATGACAATCCTGGTGGTCCAAATGCATGCGCAGATCGTGGCTGCAATATTGGCACACTCGCAATGGTTTGTTTTACCATTTGATTATTGATGAAGCTTGCTAATCACTGTTCATTATCCTAGGGTTGGGGTTCTGGTACCGCAAACTTTCCATACCTCATCGCGCCTGTTACAGCATTGAAAGCACAAGCTAAAAAAGATCATACCACTGTCAGGAATGTCAGCAACAATTATAATTTCGCCGCTATCGCAGCAGCAGCTAAAGGAGCTTCAGCCGCAATAGTATTCGCAAACGCAGATGGCGGAGAAGCTTACATCACCGTCGATGGAAATCAAGGAGATAGAAACAATTTGACTTTATGGGGTAATGGAGATTCTCTCATTGATTATGTTGCATCCATCAACAAAAACACAATCATTGTTCTTCACACGATTGGACCCGTCATAGTCGAAGCATACAAGAACCATCCTAACGTAACTGCTATACTTTGGGCCGGTTTACCTGGTCAAGAATCCGGAAACTCCATCACAGACGTCTTATATGGAGAAGTAAATCCACAAGCAAAATCCGTCTTCACATGGGGAAAGTCTCGTGAAGATTATGGAGTAGATGTCGAGTACTCCATATCCTCCCCGGATCCACAGTTAAATTTCAATGAGGGTGTATTTATCGACTACCGACATTTCGACGCCGCAAATATCGAGCCATCCTACGAATTCGGCTTTGGTCTCTCATATACCACGTTCTCGTACTCCGATCTTCGTATCCAGCGTCAATATGTCTCTCCTTATATACCAACAAAAGGTCAAACATCATCGGCCCCAACATTCGGTAGGATAAATTACAATGCATCTGCTGCGCAATACCCACCAGGCTTTCATAAAGTTCCTCTTTATGTGTATCCATATCTCGATGGTCCATTGATCACGAATCAAAGCGATCAAGCTCCTCCTCATTCAAAAGATAGTACACCACAGCCACTTCTCCCAGCTGGTGGTGCTCCCGGTGGTAATCCGGGGTTGTACGATGTGCTTTATACCGTATCTGCCAAAGTCACCAACACGGGCAAGGTTTCTGGAACGGAAATTCCTCAACTTGTATGTCCCTCTCTTTCCTCTCACTTCCTCCCCTTCTCATCTGCTCAAATTTCTCGCATAGCATACTAACCACAAATAACACAGTACCTATCTCTCGGCGGCCCCACCGACCCCAAAATCGTCCTCAGAGCATTCGACGACATGGAGCTAGAACCCCACGAGAGCGATACTTTCACATACGGAATCACAAGACGTGATATTAGTAACTGGGATCCAGTAACCCAGAATTGGTTTATTAGTTCTTATCCCAAGAAAGTGTATGTTGGCAGTTCGAGTAGGAATTTGGTGTTGAGTGGGAATTTGCAATAAAGGATGAGTGAGAAACGGGGCTAGGAGACTAAGGAGTCATAGCATTATAGATTGTAGAGCTCTTACTTAAAGTCTTACTTTTCAACTTAGCTAGAGACCTACATTCAACACACAGCTGAATAATATTATTCAACCCACTTCCATTTTCGGCACTTTTCTGAGTCGTTGTTTGACTTGGGATACGGTATGATGGGCATTACGGTATCTTTAAATGGAGTTTGGAAGTAGTATGTAGGGATGGTAAACATACGAAGTTTCAATTTCCTTCTTTATACTTGTCTCATTTGCTAGATGGTATAGCATGTGATGCTGTGGTCCAACGATTGTATCTTTGTAAATATTTAACGCTGTGTTGTTTTCATTTTCAATCGCTATTTATGATGACCCTTCTTTTAAGACTGCTCTCATCCTTCGCTTCGTCTACCTTCAGGCGAGGTATCCCATGGTTCATCCGTTAATGTATTCCTAACATTGTGCGAAACTTCCATTGATGCCAGTGTATTGTAAGGTCCATAGCCAACCCCAGTATCCTCCCAGTGTGAGAAACAGAAATATAGAGGTTACAAAAACATATGCGCACGCAAACAGGATGGCTGTAATGAAACCTATAAAAAGATCCGCCATCCCATAACCAACCATATGCCACCATCTGCACAAACACTCGCTCATCGCTGTCTCCTTGCCCAGAGACGCAAGTATGGATATCCTGCAAGCTTGTGACGGAGTACGTATGACGCGAAAACGTATTGTACCATATAATCGACGATGATCCTATCACCCACCAGCCCAGAACAATGACGCCATAACTTTTGCAATCAAATATACACTTGCTACCATGTACTGGCAGTCTTGAAGAAACATCGTCGCCATTAATGTGCTCCGTACTAAAAGAAGTTTTAGCTCATGCGTATAATAACTTGCAGGGAGCACACCTACAATCAAATATCCAGATTCTTGCACGTTGTTTTTGCCATCGATATGATACACTCAGGAATGATTCCTACAATTCTTGTGAAGAGTTGACCAAGTGATGTTGCAATAAATGAGCCCGCTCTTCTACTCCAGCTTGCATATAAGCAGCATATATTTCCCTAATTACCCAAAGGATACCAACATAGTAGTATCTTGAAATGACTCTGATACTGTAAAGCGGTTGAAACCAGAAAATGAAGAACCAGACCGCAAAAATATCTACTATGCGGGTGATGAAACTCCATCGTATACGAAAAATCCAGGTCCTTGAATTTTGTGCCTGGTTTGTTAGTGGATCACCGGGCCTTGCCATTTTCGAGCATCTTTGCATTAACTCTTCCCTCAGATCTTTTTCGATATACGGATTTTGTCGCCAGAGAACTACAGACCATGAGTGGTTCTTGAACAGATAATTGAGGATACCTGGATGGTGTAAATGTCTTCTACGTGCCACGCCAATCGCATTTATACTGTTGATATATCTTCTGAAAGGGGAGTAGACTCTTTTGAAGAAACTTGGGAGAATTATGAGCCTCGATGTAAGGGTAAAAGTCTCGAATACACTGAGCTCGGGAAGGGGTTTCATGGTGAAGAAAGACCAGAAAGTGGATAATGGCGTTGTAGGTACAGTATAGAATGGGGGAGTAAGCGTATGACTGTATGATGGAGATGTAGGCGATGGCATGGTATCACCATTGCCAGCACAGGTGGAGGGATCCATTTTGCTGAAGGAGAGACTACTAGATGTATGCAGTTAATATAATTTCCATTCTTCTTGGTCATTTTCGTCGTTGATATAATGGGAAAGCATGGTAAGTCATAAATGAGAGCTGAATTGATCGATCGATCGATGGTGTAGCTTACGCTTCAAATGCTGAGTCTTTCGGTGTTCTTCCCGTACACAAAATGTATATTTGGGTATTTTGTACTGTATAGATGTTTTGACTAGAAGTGTTGTAATGTTATGTTTCTCCAAGAATGAGTGTGGTCAATTCATATGTAGATTTGGCTAATTGTTTGTTTGTTAAGAAAGAGAGCAGAAACCAGAGTTGGCTTGATTTATTAGATGGAAAGGAAAGTTGGCTCCTTCCATGCTTCTTCTATCTAGATATATGAATGTTCCTGCCCCATTGTAAGAACTGCATCCAGGAAAAGCAGAAAAGAAAGCAAAGAAATGATAGTCTAATGTAAGCAAACCAGGGGTATCATAACACCCAATCCTTTTTGCACAATAAATTCTGCGGAATGCAGGTGAATTTTCCACTGCAAAATTCCAACCACAATATTATGAGCAACTCCCGCAATAATAACTTCCTGTTCTCCCATGAACCTCAGTAGAACAGAGCCCTCCATAGCTACTGCCTAAGATGTTATCGCACGTTGACACCGTCGTTATATCACTTTCAAACCGCCATATCCCCAAAAACTCTCATCACATCTCATTGTGTCCCAAGGTGGAACCACAGCTCAGATTTTCTATCACGATGAATTCCAAAGCCTATCTTCTATTCTGCATTCTTCCCACCTGATTTTAGAACTCATCAACTCGAATTCCAAACTGTACCATGATCTGCATCTCTTCAAGTGAAGAAATTATGACTAGCTGTCTCTTTCAGTTGTGCACTTGTGTAGTAATGAGTGTGCGATCGAAGACTTGAAAGTTCTACTTCCTCATTGGTTCCGTCGAGTGAACGAAAGAAACTTGATGAATGAGACCTTCCGATACACTGCTAGATCCCGAGGCCTGTCAGGCATTGAGTCGACGAATCGACGAGGTTGTAGTTCTTTTCCTATTGCAAGAGACCAAGGTGCTTGGGGGGTATGGAACTCGTCGACGAGCGTTATTGCTATCGACGTCGATAGGTCTATTGGACGCATCCCCCGATGCAATTGATGGATAAATATGGCGTTCGCGCTGATTCTGACCATCGGGGCCATTATGATGTACGTCGTGGCCATAGTATACCGGTGCTCGACTTCGTCGGAGAGGTGCTGGAGTCCGTCGATGCATAGATGTACCGCCGTTATTGCTGCTTGCATAGATTGGTCTTCGTAACTTATTCTCAGAGGAAGGAAGGTCGCGTGGACGCTGAACTTGTCCGTCAGGGCGATAGTACTGCCTATCGTAGCCATAATACCCTTTATCTTCCTAAGAAACTTCGCTATCGTTGCTGCCTTCTTGAACGGGATGCGCAAACAATGTCGGGTACGATGGAGTTCTGGAGATCTTCATGTTAATTAGCATCATGTGTTTTCAATAGTCAAGAAGTAGATAAACTTACCCTTGAGATAGGACGAAGTCGTTTTCTGCGGTGCTGTTCGTCCGCGTCTTCATCCTCATCGTAATCGCTGAATGTGCGCTTGACGCCAACATTTGGATCAACCGCAGATCTCGCAGGGTCTCCCAGGCGCTCGGCCCAATTCCTAGCGAATTCTTTGTCCCCCGCAAATGGATCACCTCCCTCCAGGATCTTGTCGTTATCTCGAATCTTTTTCTCCAAATCGAGCTGATACTTGTCCAAGGCGAATGCTCTCTTGACTGGATCTCGAGATTGTAAAGCGTACATACGGCCTTCTTCACCCTCGTACTCGATTACATTGATGTAGCTATTGTAATCGGCGAGTTGTTGGTTATTTGGGGCCACATCGTTATGGCTTTCCCTAGCGTTGGCAGCGATCGCAGGAACCTCCTGGTTTTGGTATTCCATTTGATGTGACCCTTCAAGATAGGCTTCTTCTTTGATGAGTCTAGCTTCTCTCTCAAGGTCAGGATGGTGATAGGTGTACGGAGCTTTGTTGTTTTTCCGTTGTAGCTCGTCGATAATATTCTCGAGTTCTCGGATCTTGCTCTCTCCTCTGTCCACGAGTTCTTGCATGCCAAAGTTGGCGTGCTCGAGTTGCTTTTGCCTTAGAATTCCCCATCGAACCCGATCTTCCATCACCAGATTATCATTAATCTTCCTATGCTGGTCGGCTAGTGATTCTTGGTTCGCATGCCATTTATCCAAAATAGCCATAGCTTGTGCTCTGCGTTCCGCCACTTCAACTCTGTATTCTCTCTCTAAGAGCTCCTGAGCTTTCGTGATCTCACCCAGTTTCCTCACATGCGAGATCCTCTCCTCCTTGAGATCTGCGTAAGTACGGGTATTTTCAGGCTCATATAGGGGAAAGGCAGTCTCGTCAAAGCGGTTCACGACGGACCGAAACTTTCTATCTTCCAGCTGCATTGCATGTGCATGTCTTTCCTGCAAATCATGAAGAGCTTCCTCGATTCCGAATAGACTCTCAAGATCAGGATCATCTTGTTCGAAAGGAGCCGGTTCTTGCATATAGAAAGATGCGATGCCTCTTTGCAGAGCAACAGTCGGTAGCTCTGGGTAATGGTTCTCGGCAGGATTGGCAACATAGGCATGTATCCCCTAGAGAACTATTAGAGACTGGTGAATCAAATGCCAGAAGTCATGAGATATACATACAAACGCGTTGAACTTTTCATCAACCTGTCTGTCTAGCTCTTCGAAGGATTGATCTTCGAGTGCATCAAACCACACATCGTCGTCGTGTTCTTCGAACAAATTAACTTTCTGTAAGGAAGTCGACATTTTGATAATATTCTGTTTATTTATAGGGAAATTATGGTATAAATCACGATAATGTCGTGAGAAAATGTAGTTAGGAGTTGTATGTATGAATGAGATGTAGCTTTTGTTTGTGTATATTATATTATCAAGGAGAAGTTGATGTTGACAAAATACTTGTACAAGATCAGAATCAAACTGGTGGAAGGGAGTTCTTTTGAGTAGGATGGGATGCGGTTTTGTCTACAGGTTTTGTCTACAGATCTATTAGATCCAGCCGCCTCAATTGTTAGTTCACGATAAGCGACAATAGAGAAACAGTATTATACAATACGGCCGCTTCAATAGGACGCCACATTAACAAGACTGCAGTACTGATTGAATTTCATTATGCTAGCGAGTAGTTGTACTATTCACTAGTTTCGCGTGAATAATAGTGAGTGAAACTTTGAACGATTAAGTGGGGACCGACGTGGTATATTCTTGGTACGGCTCATATATATAATTGTTTCTCATTTCCTCCTGGTATAACTTGGGAGGTCAATTATCTCATTGGTGAAATTTATACTTTAAAGAACCTATTGTTGGTTGAAATTGTTGTGGCTCGCGTATTTCAGGAGGTATGTTTGGAAGTGAAAGGAGTGGGGCGTGGGGTAATAAGGGACAAGACAAAGATACTTGCCATGAAGGAACTCTTGATTGAACTGCTCCAGAAAATCTTCATTCCGTGCCATTATTACGTACCTAGGAGTCTGGGACTTCTGATCAGACCATCTATCGTTGTTTTTGCACATTGCAAATAAAGTTACACTTGCCATCGAATGGAGAAGTGACTATATGGATATGATTTGAACTAAAATGAGTGACCATGGGCATTATATATTGTGCAAATGTTTGATGCTACATCAACAGATAATTTTAGCTCGCATAGAAATGCCATGCCCCGCCTGAGAAAACATCCGTTGTTTGTCTATGATAGAGGGCCAAGTACTGCTAGTACCCGCGTTTTTATAGACTGCTTCCATCAGTTAATAAGTGTGAAACATGTGTGAGTTTGTGGTCTAGCATTTTGTGATTTACAGAAGCTGTGCATCGTGATATTGACCTGAGGGAAGTCACCAAAATGTCTCTGCACTCCCTCAACCGTAGCAAATAAATAAAAACTCTTTCGTGTTTCCTGTGACAATGTATAGCGGGAAAGGGAAACATGTTATATTAAGTATCAATTGGACTGAAAGGATATCAAAAAGTATGCACCATGTTATACAGCGGCCTCTTTGAAGATTCTAAGTCTGATTCGACTTAATATATCGATGGGGTGTTTCCCAATCAACATTTATGAGCAATCACAAACTACAAGGACATATTTGCCTATCTTTTTGAAGACTTGCAATATGCTTTCGGGGTGTTGGAATAATATGAATGGAATAATCAAAATTTAAAACAGCAGAAAGAAATACGGCAGATGTGAGAACTGCGAATTCATGTTTGAGAAAGATAATTCGATAGTTTGGTTGAGAAGGATAGATGATGAGCTTGGGACTTAAGTAGACGGACAGCAGTTGACTCTCTGAGGAGGAGTTAAGAAAACGACGAGATGATGTATGAAGAACTACAAGCTTGAATGGAATCTCGATGGAGATTCTAGATCATACATTAATGCAGCCAGAGGGATCAGTCCCGAGTTTACGAGACATTAGGTACTATAGACATGTAATCACGGTAGTGCATTCATTAGCCGTTTAGCTTGGAGAAGCTAGAATACTCAGGTATTATGGAAATTAAGGTTCAAATATATAAGAAAAACGAATATTACTCTCCATGCCATCATATAAACATCCTTTTTTCCGCGGTTGTTGTTCTTCCGAATAACGAACCGGACCAACCAAACACAAAATTATATTATATCCATCCTTACAGTATTCCAGACTCCAAAGAGACAATTGCGAAACCCCCTTGAAATCTAACGCCTCGTATAACGTATAACGTGTCGAAAGGTCCAGAAAACTCATCCCCCCCCCTCCAGGCCATCTCAGTGGTGGTTGCTCTGAGCAGATGTAGGTTATCACATTCCTAGTCAACAGATTAGCACTTGTGCTATGCAAGCCTAAGGAGAGAGTACTCGCATTATACCACACCCATGCAGGAAAGTTCTTGACCCCAGACCCCCTCATCACAACATTCCTGACCAACTTCACCTCCACGGCTGAAACCTCTTTTCCCAACCTCAAAGCTTGCAAATCTGCAGACCATGGTAGGAAACAAGATAAGCAAGCTCTGCAGGTGTGTGTAAACAGAATTCGGAAATACCAAGGTCTTCACTATAAATCCGGACCGTAAGGAATGCACAGCTTTTTTGAACGCACACTGGAGCATCTCCCGCAAGGACTTCTCCGGTCACATAATTTCCTCATCTTCAAGCATGACTGACACCGAGGCGGTAGCTTTGGTCCGAATTTCGGCCCGGAAAGAGGTGAAGAGGCTGTTCTAGCGCGTTTAGGTGGAGGAGGCATTACTGGGTTGGAAGCTGCTGATGTTTCAGGTACGTGCTTATGACCAATTGGTTGATTGTTGTGTGGTAATGCTTCAGGTCTAGAAAGAGGCGAGGACATCGTCATGGAGCTTATGCGTGGGAGAGTCTTCGATGAGCTGGGAGCTGCTGATGCTTCAGGTTCCGGTGTATTAACAAGTCCTTCAAGATTGTATGGTGGCAACATGCTTAATGGTGATGCAGTATAGCGTGGAGGTGATGCGGCGCCTTTCTTGTTCTTCGAAAGCTTCGGCACCCATTTCTGTCCGCGTACGCCGGAGGGTTTGCGTTGAGTTGAGCGTCCATCAGAAACAAATGGTGGATTATCTTCCTTCGGTTCTTCCTTTGGCGGGGGAGGGCCTATCTGATAACCCATTTCTATGTAATAGTTGGTGACTGTTGTTTGGCGTTTTGGAAGTTCGTTCACTGTCTGTTGCCAATGCTCCTCATCTTCTCTTTCCTGTTCCGCAGTGAGATGTTGTGAAATATTACCTCCATCGCCTTCGTAATCACCATCCTTCTCATCATCAGCCTCGGCCTCGACCTCAGTTTCTATTTCTTCATTCATATCAGCATCATCATCGCCACTGACAACAACATCCTTGCCCCATTGCTTCGGAACTATCGGTACACGTTCATGTAGATTCCTAATACGTTTGTTTAGGCTCTCGAAAGAATCACGAATAGAGTTAATATGGTCCTGGGCCACTTCGCCTATGTATTTTTTCTTAACTAGTTCCTCGAGGAATTCACCCTGTCGATATTCCGTCTTTGCATGGTTTGCCGCCGAAGCACCACGAAGAGCTTCGAATCTGGGAAGCAAGTCTGAGAACCTATGTGCGGGGTTGCTGGGTCGGTCTGTCATCTGACTGGAAACTTGTCTCGAAGACATCATTCCAAGGAGGGATGATTGAAGAGATATTTGAAGTAATGGGGCGATATAAGAGGTTTTATTCAAAGTTCGAGAAAAGAGTCCAATTCGCAGGTCTGCAAGGTATCAAAGCAAGTTGTAATAGAAAGTGAAAGATTTAATGTAATTGTAATCAAAGAATATATTACATAGCCAATATCACAACGTGAATGGATGATTCGGATTGGACAGCTGGACGCGTCACGCTTGTATAGATTCACTTATCGACATTCAAAGTGAGTTGACCAACTGATGTGCTTCAATCAAAATTCAAAACAATGCAAATATTTCACTACAGCCAAAGAGGGGAGAATTGAAAATCATATCCAAAGGAAAGGCGAATTACTCGGGTCTGTAATTCATGGGCTAACTGGATCTTTACAAGAAAACGGCAAAAGATCTAAGTGGAAGATAGGTGGTTGATTCTAGAGCTTTTGGACAAGATTTAACTTACAATTATTGACATAGTTTACCTCTGAGGTGAGGCTCAATCTTCAGACATTCACTTAGAATAAGTTATCCTATAATTTGTATCAAGTGCAATACTGCTGATTCTTCATTTCTAGGTCCTTCTTCTCACACCTGATGATCAAAAACGGAGTAGATATTTCCTAGCATAATTTGTCATAAGCAATGCATGTACAGCATCTTCGCAGAGACATATCCATGGCACACAAACATAACATGATTCCCGTATAAAAGCATAACTGTATTGAAGAACAGATTTGGGAGATCACAAGCCATTGTTCATGGTGTTGAACTTCATACTATGAGCTTCTCATCAGTCTGGCGCACAGCATAATACAGGTTTAAATTAGGAGTCTTGTGTTGTACTCAGGAGTTATCAACTGTATATGATACCAGCAAGAACCCAGGAAAGATGAGGAATGCTAAGCTTAAACTAGAAGAAGATCCCAGTTCATTGTCTACTAATCTTTTCATTTCCTTTGATGATGGGTGTTCTGGTAGCATCACTTGACAACTTAGTACTGGATACACTATCAATTATCTAGCAATAATTCCAAAGGAAATACAAATAAGGCATATAGAGAGCCATGAGACCAGGAAACTAACAATGATGTTAAAGAACAAAATCTCATGGTAGTTGCCTTTGCACAGGTATTCCTCACTATCAAAATCTTGGATGAACATGGGGTACACCGAGTCTTTCACGTGATTTCCATGATTCGTTCCATGAATTATTTTAAGATGAAGGGTATTCAAGTAAGCATTTAAAAAGCACCTTTGGTCTTATCCCTTTGATGTTCTTTTGAACATTATGCCCTTTGAAAATAATATCAAATTATCAAAGTAAAAGTCTCAAGGTGTCGTGACCGACCGAATGTCGCTAACCCTTAATCAAAGTGACTGCCCCACAAAATACTAATAAAACTGTTTCCATCAATACATTCAACGAAATAACTTTGGAACTAAACCCCCAGGATTTGTGCCAATGTTGACTTGAGATCTGCCATGATAGTATCAGTCCCTGCCACTGCAAATTAGACAGGTGGCTGTCTTCTTTTGTTTGCAGTGCTCTGGTCAATATCTGTCATCACATCTCCCAGCTTTCTTTTCAACCCAGTCATCTTCCCTTCCAATTCTCTGTTCTCATCAACTAGTGCCCTGTATCTCCCCTGCCAGATCTCATTTTGGCGTCTTGAGTCGATTAGAACCCTATCCTTCTCTGCCTGACATGTCTTCAATCCCTCCTCCAACGTGATAATGTACTTTTCGTATGTGGTGTTGTTGTCCTTGATAGAAGACAAAAGCTCAAAAGCCTTGTCTGTAGTCTTTTTTGAAGAGTTAAAAGATGCCTCAACACTCTTCAATTGGTCCTCTTTCTCTCTCATCCCTCTCAATTCACGCTCCAACGCCGCAAGCTTGATTTCATTAGTCTCAACGTCGCATATCAACTCGTTGTTTGCCTTCTCAAAAACCTCATTAAGACTCCCAAGCTTTCTATTCTCATCCACCAATTTCTCGATCCTAGTTTCGTAATCTTCGTGGTGACCGTGGAGAATAGATGATGTGGACTTGGCCTCTTGCGCGCCTTGTTCTTCTGCGGGAGAGTGAGATTGGTTGATTGAGCTTTGTGCTCCGACCTCCATAAGATTAGAATCTCTAAAAGATTGAAGAGTCTCCTTAACAATGCGAAGAGATCTTGTAACAGTTTCATCGTAATCGACATGGCGTAGAACTTTGCGAAGTTGAAACAAGGCCTCCTCTATTTGAGTTCCGCGCTGATCAGGCAGGGCAGCTTCTGGGACAATTACTCCGGCGTGTGCAGGTTCTCGAACATGCCCTCTGATATCTGGACCGTTGGTACCACTTCTCCGTGTGACTATACTCTCCATTTGTAAGATGCCCTCAATGATTTCGCTTTTATCCTTGCCGTATCGTAACACTACGAGGAGGCTTTCTTTCGCCATTGATTCAGAGTTCGGTATACGCGGTTGGTTTTGCAGGTCGGCTGAAGGGAGGTATCTAAATAGTCAATGTATTAGCAATATTCCACGGTGACGCAATGGAGCGACTGTGAACCTAATCCGTAAGACTGGAATAACAACTACTTGAGACTGAAAACAAAGACTGTCTGCAAAGATTCTCTGTTGTGTGATTCTTGACCAAGCCCCGTTCTGGATTGTGAGTTGACGGAAGACTTCGATTACAATTAGGCAGATGAAGAATACGTTGCGTGTTAGGTCCCTGGTTACCCCAGAGTAATTGATTTATCTTGGCCCAAACTAGGAAAAAGACCTCAATAGCCTGTCAATATTACCTAGGTAGGTGGGAGGAAGCTACTAGAGAACGGAAACGATCCTGTCTATAATATGAAAGGTGTCAAATCTACGCACGTATGCTGGCACATCATCAGTGAAAACAAATTATATCACATTCATGTCAACATGGAAGATAAGTCTCAAGGTTTTTTTTCCAGAAGATGTTTATTATTCTAGAGGCATCCTAGAACTATGCATAGGAAGATGTCTCGCAACTTCATTGCTCTCCATTAAAAAGACTCCCTGAACTAATTCGCAGACCCTAAACTAAGAAAGCACCATTGTGAAGACCCAGTTGTAATCGTCGACGCAAACGAGCAAAATACCAGGTACTGTGATGATTTCTGACGAGGAATTAGTATGAGATAAACCATAGCATCGCAATCAGACTAACCTCAAGTGAAATAAATCATAAGCTGTTGCCTGCCAAGTTGCCATGCAACGCCGAAGAAAAAGACTAATAGCCCAGAAGATCATAAGACTATTTAGGCAACCAATCGTGTCAGTTTGCAGTGGTCCAGCCGCCTCTACTGTATTGCGGATGGCTTTTGTTGCTTGGTTGAAGACTTACCCAAGCATCATTAAATGCTGTCGTAATGATGATATCAGCCCTCGCATCCCAACCATTTCTCAAGAAAAAGTCGTTGTCGAGTTGAAACTGTTTCTTAACTCTTCGCTTGATGGTGCTTGCTTTAGCTTTAAGTTTGTCTTCGAGAAACATATGTTTGGTGGTCGCAATTAGAGCTTGTCGAATAACCTCCATGTCAGGTTCTCGAGCGTCTGGAGCAGGTATACCATGATCTGTAATAGTACGTCCGCAGTTTTCCCAGGTAGCTGGATTATCAAAGTCGAACGGTAGTTGATTAGCAGTTTTTTGGTGTTCAATTGCAGCTTGCTCAGCAGTTGCCGCTTGAATTGCTTCTGCATCTAACTCTGCTTGCTTAATCGCCTTCTCTTCGTCGGCCTTTTGGTTTCGCAATACAGCTTTGATGGTATGTAATTAGCATGCGCTGAAGTACCATGGTATATTACAGAGGTATGGATATACTCACAACGTCGCATCTCCTCTTCCATATCGAATGGAGGTCTTGCGTTTAAATTGAGCATCTCCTTGGGGGCGCGAAGGATTACGGTCAACTCAGCCTTCTCCCTTGAAACGATGCGAGATCGAGGATTTTCTCTTGCTGTCGAAGAAATTGGGAGAGTAACGATCAACTTTTGTGGTGTTCTTATAATGGTCGACTCGGTCATGTTTGTTGTCTGGGGGTGATCTTGATCAAGTAGATGAGATGCAATAGTTGAATGAAGTACCGGAGTTGAGCCCGATTCAGCCATTTTTTCGAGTTTGTTATGGTTGTAAATGCTTTGTACAAGAGCTGCAAAACAAGCTCGAATTTTACTGAAGTCAGATCGTAATTCTCGGTAGCGACTAGCGAGATCATCAGGCCGAGACTCAGCCTTAAAATAATCCAGCTTTGCCTGGGAGAGATCAGTATGATCGGCTTATCTCCTGCTCATTTCTATATTCACTGTTGGGAACACACCTGAAAATTTGGAAATTCAACGCAGGCCTTCTTGAAAAGCCAGATCTTTTTCGAAGCCTCTGAATTTCCGATTGCTTTTTCTTCCATACCGTTCAAAATGCTAAGTGTTTTCTGCCACTGACTGACTAGCTCTTGGTATGGGGACGAAAATGAGGATAGGTTATCCATGACACTTTTATGAAAATAATTGTTGGTTGATCTATACTTCAATGACTTTGGTAAATAGTTGGTCTGGAGAATGAACTCTGTGGGAAGCAAGTGCTTATAAGCTGTAAAAATCATGCATTCACTTCTCCGTTCAAGATCATGCGATCCCCCACACTTGATGGTTCAAAATATTGAGAATATAAGAGTCCAGTCAAGAAATTCTAGGCAACTCAGACAAATTAGTTACTTTGAATACGAGTTAACAGATTTAAGTTACGAAGGATAGCTTCTACCAATCGTAAAATATTGAGCATTGTAGTGATCGAATAACAACTATGTCTACCCACCTAAGTTGGCGGAATCATGCAAAGTGATCAAGTGAGAAATCATGCTTACTGAGCTTATTCAAAAACCTTTCGCTGTCATCAGTGTCCATCGCGACCAAGTATCGTCTCGAAAGATACCCTCATACCGGCAATTCCTTGGGGTTCTATGGCAGTGTTCGGTACTCATGTTGCTACTGATTCCAGAGGAAGACTACCAGAAGCGGCCCACAGAACCTCATGGTTATCCATCTTCTCGTTGACATCTGACTCATTGATGAAAATGGTGGAATCAGTAGTTTGGTGAAGGGTGGGGTATTCTATGCTGCGTCATAAATATAAGATCGAGTGACTTCAATATTGATGGATGAGGCGACTCAACACTTGGAGTCGCGATACATTTGAATAGCCTCCTGGTTGAATCATCAATTTTTTGATATATTAATTGAAAGATTCGCATCCTCTGCTTCATGAATAGTGCAGTGGTGAACTAGCAACATCAAAGTTATGAGGGTGTCACATTTGGGAAGTTGCATTGACATATGATCGATGCAACAGCCAGCCACTTGGCAGCAATAGTTTTAGTATCAATCAACCAGTCATTCATTTGTATTTGGAAGCGGAATTGTAGAGAAAATTGAAGATGCTTCATTGTGCGGTCTAGATTATGAGCCCAAATCAACCACCCATTAGTTGTTCAAATCCCAACAGCCAGGCGAATCCGCGATGCCAATTAGTTTATCTAAAGCTAAAGTACACAATAGAAGACAGAGAACTGCTAGAGCCTAGAGGAATCATTGGTAGGCAAATAGAAGCAACCGAACAAAGTTGAAGCTGCTAGCGAAAAACCAGAGAATATGCCATTTGCCAACCCTCAAAAGCCAGAACATTAGATCTTTTGTCGTTTCTCGCCCCCTTCCTTCCCTCCATCATCTACTTCAATGGATGAGAGCTGTATACCGAAGATATTGGTACTGAGCGGGTTATTTCCAATGACTTCATAGTACCAACTTTCGAATTGGTACTCGTAACCCTTAGGCCCCTCCAAATCCCTCCTCAACCAGGTCACTCTCTCAATTGACGAAGCCACGACTCCCACCAAACTATTGAAAAACGTACGTTGCGATGCAACGAACTCCCGGTCGTTCTCCAAATCATCGCCGTTCTCAAGTCTCTTGGTAGCGACAAGAAGGCTCATTACACGTTCACGGACGCCCAAGAGAAAGGTGAGATCCAAGCCTATCAAAGGCCAGCGCGAGGCGGCAAAACCGGCACCTCCGTTGGGCATAAATACCCCATAAAGACGTTGATAGTCACTCGTGAGTTTGAACAAGCGGTCTCGAAGCTCTTCAACTTCCCCAGAGGTTACTTTAGCGAGAGGAACAGCAGGAGCCAGGACAGGGAGTTTCTGAGCTCTGTTAACGGCAGAGGCTGTTGGTTCTGCGGCCCGAGAACTTGGTTTAAATGTGATAGGAGCGGTGGGAGCGGTAGTAGCGGTGGGAGCACGAGATTCTCTCGCATAGCTCATTGGCTTATATATATCAGAGTTTGGGTCCATAAGCCTACTGTATATCGAACGAGCAGCTGCGTTTTCGGATGTATGAGGAGTTCGATTTGGTGTAGAGGATGTTCCGACAATCTTCTTTCCTGCCTCTCCACGGCCAGAGTCTGATAGTTCGCTCATTTTGAAGGTTGATTTGTTGTACAGGATGAGGAAGATACTAAGACAGATACACACTATTAGTCAAAGAACTGTAAGACATCATGTGTTGAGATAAAAGAAAGAAGTATTGATTAGCATACCTGAGTGTACAAGTGTGTCGATATTATTAGGAGGAGAAAGAATACGGTCGGAGAAAGTTCTTTTGTAGACGAAAATTTGAAAAATTATTGTGCTAAATGTGCACGTGTACGGCAGTTAGCGAGTCCAATCCGGACAGGTATAAACAGATTTCTCTACTGCTCGAATGATTTTGGTTAATTTCTTCATTGTTCTGAGATAATCTTAGCATTCTTTGAGGAATTGGGACGATAATATGTTAATGTTTGAGATAAGGTTGATGATGAAAGGCTTAATTATCTCATCTTTTAGATATTATACAAGCCTTGTACAAATAGTGGCTTGCTATTGTAAACTAACCTTTTCAATGGTTGTAGTAGGCAATATAGAAGTCCGTAAAGCGCAAAGAGTTTATACCTACTCCTTCTAATATTGAAAAGACGTGAAATCAGATGTCCGAACAGCACAGATAACTTGCAGCTATCTCATCCAATCTTGGTAGAAAATAAAATACGAATTTAAAACGACTGAAGATCTTAGAGCTATTACATTCAAATTTTAATAAGGAATAGTAATAGAAGTCGGACGGGAACGGAGGAATTGGGCCAATATCGTCATGTTTTAGTCAAGTGTATTGTTAGAATCTGAAAAGAGACTACAAATATCGAAATCTATCTCCTCGAATACTAATCAGATGAGAGTAGCGGTAAAAACGAAAGAGGAAAAGTCCTTTGAACATATATCGTTCAATTCTCATGTAATAACGAATAATAATGTATAAAGGAGTTACAGAAACTTTAAAGCTCTCTTACTTCAAGCTGATGAGTAGCACTAAGAGATGTTTGAAAAGCAAAATAAGCTTTAGGAATATCTCGTTCAATGTCAATTAAGAATAGCAGTACATTTGGGATTCTTTAGTAATATTTATAAGCTAAAGACGAAATTATTACTGACTATATATAATATCTTGTATCTTCGAACGATTACTCAGTTTCTTATTAAGAACTAATCAGTACACAATGCACATATAGACTATCAAGGATGAGAACGCAATTAGGATTATCAGATGGTATTTTATTACTTATAGAATAGCTGGGCTAGGAAACATAGTAATAATACACTTAAAGAGATAGTTGGAAGGAACGTGGATGGACCCATATAGAGCTATTCTTACTTTCCAAATACGGCCTAGTGCCTACTATACCACCTGACTCTACTCAATACAATTCTCAATTAAATACAGAATTACGTCCCTAGAGGCTGATAAAAGGATATTGTACATTAATTAATTTCATTAAGTTACCGATTACACTTTACAGATATAAGTATCAAAAGTTTTAGGTACTTTGAACTTACATTTCCTAGGTGGACTCTCTTTTAGAGCAGAGATGGGCACTGGGTAGGGTATACCCGGGATAACCTGGGGTAGAACCCAGGCAATATACTACCCAGCTCTACCTTTACAGAGTAGTGGAGGGTATAAACCCCGTAAAATGCTTTAAGTGTCGAGAATACTCACAGGTATATAGCATATAAGATTATATAACATACATGAAGTCATATAGCACACATGAGGGTATAGTCAGGGATAACTTCAACTTTAAACAACAACTAGGACGATTACATGATATTTTTTGATGTTATCATATAGTTGGGAATAACCTCAATTTTAGACGACAACTATGGGACGATCATATGATATATACCCTTGAGTACCCTAGGTATCCGGAGTATTGTCCAGGTAACCACCCTATAAAACCTCATTGGGTAAGGTACCTAGGTATACTACCCGTTGAGGCCACATACCCGCGGGTAGGGTCGGGTGCCCAACCCTGTTCTAAAGACATTGTTTGTAGAAAGCTTCGAGACATTCTCAAGATACATTGAAAATATTCTCGAAACCATTCCAAAATCATTCAAGTCTCAATCTGTCCTGCTAACCAACTAGCTGCCGGTTAGGATATCCTCATCCTGGATTTCTGATAATGTTGTAAAACTTTCCAAGTTATCTTATCATCTAAAGTTTGTAGCTGGCAGGGCTTGCTTTTCTATTACGATGGCTGATATCAACACTTTGACACGCGATTTTATATGTATACTCTCCTCCTTGAACAAAGGTTAAATATTGGATATTGGGCTTGAAGCTGACCAAAAAATTAACCTTTGTTCAAGGGGGAGAGTACAGAAGGCATACTACTACCTTAATATCGTCTAAAATAGTAACTGCGGGTAACATACTGAGGCGCTGCGCAAATATTACCCGCAACCAGCGGGGACTTGCGGATAATCTGCTCCGCGGGGGACCCGTTGAAAGGTGTACCCGCCCCGCAGGGTACCCACTGGATAGTCTTCCCGCTCCGCAGATTGTTTGCAGGTACCCCCTCCCCCGCCGCCCCTCCTTGAATAAAGATTAGTTATTTTTGGCGGAATCCAAGCCAAAAATCTAACGGGGGGTAGGGAGTACGGATATCTGGATGCATAAATTATACAAATTAGTATAAAATTACTATAAATCACATGGTAAATATAGGAATAGCTCAAAAAGTTAAGCAAATCTCTTCTTCTCCACACCTTGTACTAACAGATAATTTGTAGATAATCTGTAGATATGCAAATTATCTGTGCGTCAATGTATATGTGAAGATTATATCATGATTTTATAATACTTTCTATATTAGTTTATACTCACTTATAGTTCACTTGCCAATCTACATGTATTTTCAAATAATCTAGGGTTATTTATTCAACATATTGAAAAGTATGTTCCGCAAGCGGGGTAACTATAGGTAACTGCCAGACCGTCACCGTCACCGTTACACTGTATATTCAGATTTCGCCCGGATATTCTGGATAGCTCAACCCCTAGATATTCCCCATATAAATTAGGCAATACTGTAAAAACGTGGGCTGGAAAATCCACAAATTCAAGTCTCTTCAGCATGTCGTTATTTGAATTCAATATATTGAAAGTAGCTACTTGATTATTGTCTGACGACTTGGCACAGCACGACACGCGCCTGGTGACTGAAATAGCGGATGTGAAATTGAAAGACGCGACAACCTCATTACTAATAGTTTACATCAAGTTTCTCTCCCCTTCCTTTGAAAATACACTATATAGCATCTTTATTTTCAGATATGCAACAAAATTATGCCCAATATGGTGGATAAAAGAAGATGACACATATAAGTTGAGAAGCAGATTGATTTAGTTCTATACCCATTCACTTTTCCACACTTCTTTCTCATCTTTCCCTTCTCTACTCCCCCTTTGAGACTACCCCATTTCTTGCGTGAATATCATTTAGTATTGGGCAAGTTGGTTTGGATAATGTGTGGGCAGCGAAATCCTACATCAGTACGTTCTCAGAACCTAGGACCATTACTTCGCCTAGCGGAAACAGGACGCAAACTAGATATAGAAAGCATCAAGCTATGATGTTGTACAAAAAGTTGTCTATATACTAAGAAGCTGAATCAAAAAAAACGTGCCGTAGAAGCCCTCACTACCGTCGACCCCTTGCTCCATAACTTACTCATCATTCCGCTACACAACCTTTTGAAATGAGAAATCACGATTAGTTACGGGGTTCAATACTTTTTGTCTAGGTTCTGATGGTCGGCTAGCAGAGGACCCTCTATTTTCTTGAAAAAGTACTTCCGAAGTCCCTAATAACCAGTGTAACGAGATGTGCTGCTGCGTAGCTAGTACTGCAAGATTCAGAAGTCAAAAAAACTGGTAGCGCGAAAAAAAGATTAGAATTTGAATATTCCACGTTTCTACGGATGAAAAGCTCTTTGACTTGAGGAGACTCCTTCTGTATGCCACTAAATATCAGCTTCGAACTCGGAAAGCTTTACAGATTCCTAAATAAGGTTACGAACCAATTCTAGTGTCTGCTGCGCAGTGAGATGAGATTTGCTCAATATCCAGGACTACCCTCAGGCTCTGAGATTTACTTGTCCCAGCGTAGTAATATGCTTACCATTAGTGATAAACAAAGACATTGATTGCCACTGTCATTGCCGACCGTGAAAAAATGAGATAATAGTGAAATTATCAATTACAAACAGAGACTAAAAACCGACGTGCGACGGTATAGGTTGGGGTAGACGATGAGAGAAAAGTATTCAAGGCAAAGTTACAGAATACTGGGAGTGTACATCCCTCATTGTATCATATGTGAAGAAAGAATTGTGTAGGGAATTGAACGATTTTGATGGTATGAGTAGCAAAATGTAAGTTCTTTTTGTTCCCAAAATAAATTACATCTGACCTTCACTGATACAGTTATTTCCCCGTCAAGGTGGTGTACCAAATACTGGACAGAATTTACCCTGTGAGCGATATGGGCTAGGATGAGAGCAAATTTCTATTCGATCCTCGTTACCTCTGAAACTTTAAATTGAGCAGTGAACCAATGATTATTTGTGAATGGTAACATGTTTTGCCTACCTACCTTTAGATGATTGATCGGACTAAGTTGACCATTGGCTATAGAACAGGCATTTGAACTGCCAAGTAGGGTTGGGAGAGGAGAAATTTGCAGAGGCATGTACAAGAAAGTTGAAGAAAGATTGCTACAGCAATCAGGAAGGGTTTGAAGCTTAATAAGAAGGGAATCAACAATCGGGAAAGAGAAGGCAGGGAAAGGAAGAAAAGCCAGGGATATTCTGGACATGTTGATGAAATATCGAGTTTCGAGTTGTGATTTTGGCATTGCCACAGTAATTTTAATACCGATGTCAGGCCAAGCTGATGGGTCTTGCAACGACCAGTTGATTCTTAGTCCTCAAAATTCCCTCGAAATATAATATGAATTGGATGTGCGAATGTATGGGAGTCATGATGGACTCGAAGAAGTCTCGCCAGGAAATTGGAGTGCCCATAGTAGCGTCCAGCTGCCGAACTAATTCGTTTGCTTCTTCCAACCATATAAACCAAGTATACCGCCCTCGGTTCTCGGGTCAATCGCCCACTTTCTGGCTGCCAATATATCTAGTTCACTTCTCCAGCCAGCTTCCCACATCTCCATACCAGTCCATGCAATCATAGCTGCGTTGTCTGTACAGAACTTTGGAGGGGGAAATAACAACCTCATACGCTCATGCCCTCGCACATTTAAGATTGACCTCAATATATGCTTCAAATATTGATTCGCAGCAACGCCGCCAGATACAACGAGAGTTGTTACTTCCTTCAGTTGAGTGGACTCAAGAGCAAGAATCACTCTAGATGCAAGGTGTTCAAATGCTACTCGCATAGTCTCTTGGGCAAGTAACTTCCTCTCGATATTATCCATTTCCGGCTTTCGTTCCATAATGCGCTTAACTTGGCTACCGACACCAGAGTACGAGAATTCCGAATTGAAAGCTCTCAGCCCACCAGGCCCTGGACTCAAGTATGGAGGTTTTATTACCCATCCATATTGTGTCGCATTTGGAGGTTGTGCAATACTCGTGCGAGAAGGCTCGTAGTTGTAGGAAGGGCTGCTATCTGGAAATGCAAAGTTTTCCATGACGCGGCCATACATGACATCTGGTGAAGATTCAATCTCAGAAGCTGGTAGAATATCTCGTGCTGTTTTATCAACTAGGTCTCCAACTGCAAGATCCGAGGTCGTGGCCAGGATTTCGTGATCACAAAGCTGGCGAGAATGGACAAGCATGGTATGTCCACCAGAGACTAGCAAAGAGAGGAATGGATAGGCAGGGTCGTTTTCGTACTTGGTGTCTCCGATTTTGTTCGCGGCATTGAGTGCGGATACCATTCGTGGTGTCAAAGCATGGGCTTGCATATGATTCACACCAAGTAGAGGCACTTGCCATGCCACAGCCAATCCCTTCGCAGTATCAAGTCCAGTTATAAGATTCGCTCGCATACCCGGACCTCGTGTCACTGTTATGAAATCTGGCTTCCTGTATAACTCGAACCCATGGTCCGATGTGACAGCAATAGTATTCCCAAACGATGCAGCCGTGGACTGTTGTCGAGGTAGAGTCCGTAAAGCTTCTTTCACCAAGTGTGCCAGGCTCTTCTGGTGAGACTCATGTGCGGCGATTGGCCATACTCCCCCATATGATCGATTGTCTGAGGTGATTTTGGAATTGAAGTGCAAGGTCGCAGACTGGTTTTCATGTTTCTCTAGAATGGCAACACTCGTATCATCGCAAGAAGTCTCGATCGCTAGAGTCAGAAGAGACCGTTTGGAGGTGCGACATAATAGATTCTTTGCGTTATAAACACGCCTGGGGAGGAGACATAGAGACTTCATAAAGTACAGTCTCAATCATACATTGAAGTGTCCGAAGTCGAACATGGAAAAATAATTTGAGGCGGCTTTTGAGATTCCAAGACATAAGCCACACCAAGTTAGTGGGGTAGCTTCAGCCACACTTAATCTCAACACACCTCACCCCTCGCATCATAACGTAAAAGTTCGGACGACATCAAAAAGACGACGGCTACTAGGTAGTTTTATTGCATCACTGGCGCAATGCAGCCTCATTCAGCCTTGCCCGAGATTTGAGAGACAACCTTGGAAGTTTCTAAACTCTCTCAATTACCGGTATTTGTATATATCGTCATCAGTGTAACCTTTGCAAATGTCAATAAATATATCCCAAGATTACATATCGAGGATTATTAGGGTCAAGCTATCTTCCGTGCCCAACTAGGTAATAATCACAACAGAACTATACCTACCTAATAGGTTATGATGAAAAATGAGAAGCTTCCGGGCCACCAGCATTTGAACGATTCTTCACCTCTCCATGAACTCGATGGTGTACGATCAAAAGCAAAGGCAAAGGCAAAACAGTTTCTAGGAATTGGCCCCTCGTCCGAAGATGATGAGGAAGATCGGTTTTTCGACGCTGTTGTGGAGGGAATCAACCAGAGCGCTGCTTTCGATGCAGATAAGGTGCTCAATACCTCCAGACTGGGAAATGGATCGCGGATAGAAAGAACGAAAAACATTTTGCAGACGACCGCTGACGCTATCGCTCACCCCATCGCATCAATAAAATCAAAAGCTACGAGAAAGACCGCAGGAAAGCTGGCCAAAAGTCGACCATATCTTTCAAACCAAGCAAACCTTGACTTTCTTGAAGCCCACGATGACTTACAGCAAGCCAGGGACGCCCAGTATGCTAGCGATGATCAAGATGCAATTGAGGACAATCTAAGCAAAATCGACCATTTCGAACACAAGGTTCACACAATCGAACGAGGTAGAGAGGAAATGCGCGTTGCTTGGGTCACTGACAGACATGTTCACCGGGTTCGAGTTGTTGATAAGACACCTCCACCATTTCCACCCGATCAATATTTCGAGGGCCGAGATGATCATGGGTTCATAGACTTCAAATGGGGGAAATGGATTGGAAATGTAAGTATGTACACTTTTTGAAGTTTGTAAATTGACTTTAGACATGAACAGAAACTTCTTCATGGCTCGCACAATTTTACGGCGCAATACATCGATGATTTTGAAGACCTTCCGTTCGATATAGACACTCTGCGCAGGCACATAGAAAGGCTTATCATAGTCAGCGCGCCAATACAGGAGTTTATATTGGACGTCAGGAAAATTTACAGATGGGAAGATCCATGGCGATCATCAAAATGGCTAATGTCGTATCTAGTGCTTTGGTATACATCATACATTATGTCATTTTTGGTAAGGAATCTCCTTATCTAGAGAAATATTTCTAACATTTCTAGTATGCATATATTGTCTACGCAACGGCGAAGAACTACTATTATCCTTCATCTGTGGCCACATTGCGAGAGGAATTTTCGAGAAACATTGATCGAGGAGCAACTGCTTTGAAAGTCGGAGAGCTTATGGACAAGCATGGAAACAAAGACTGGCTACGACCTCTATTGGATCAACTAGGTCCATATCTACAAGTTCAGATTGCGGATCTAGCTAACTTACTTGAGGTCTATGACAGTTTCTTTCATTTTCGCCGCCCACAGAGTACATTTTACTCTCTTTTCCTTTTTGTGGCCATGTTTCTACTTAGTGCTTGTGCCTCAATACAGTTCACAATGAATGTATTCTGGTGTGTGATTGGAATTGTATTCTTTGGCTGCTGGCCTATCAGCTCTCTATATCCCCGATATCGCCTGCTTGTTTCGCCGCTCAAGTGGGCTTTTTGGGATATTCCCACATACCCAGAATGGTCTCTTCAATATCTTCAGGACCGCGGATCTTCAGCCTTGAAAGAAATTAACTCACATGCATCGGATGGTTCCCATGGCCGAATCGGAAGTGCCGAGGTAGTGGCGGAAACACGGGACAATACATATAGTTTTAGAATCCAGAAGCATCTCCAAACGATTACTTTGGAAGATGTGCACGGAAGATATCAAGACATTTTATCGTTCGGCTGCACTTTCCATCATATCCCAGGGCGCCTCATAGTTTCCACGAAGACCATTCGGTTCGACCCTTCGGTTTCTAATATGCTACCCAGCGAATCATTTCACAAACCATACAGTGAACTAATTGAGATGTCAAAACGACATACCGAGGGTTTGCTACTGGCTCCATTAGCCAAGATAACAATCGGAAAAGATAAACTAGAGTTGAGGTTTCGCGGGGAAGGATGTAGTGATATGCACGATTCGGAACAAGATGACCAGGTGGTTGTATTGCTAGAAAACATGAGGAGAAGAGATAAGGCATTTAATAGTATCATAGGTTTTAGCGGGGTGAGATGGCAGTGCTTACAAAAGTCATCGGGGAAAGTTGCTGGAATGGAAAACAAAATATCAAACGTGAACGAGAGTCCTATTTAGCGGGATTTGTACACCTAGAACTAGGGCATAGGAGCGTCGGTGATAGTATTACAACTTGGATTAATCATGACTGCCGATATTGTTTTTCACGTCTCTTTCCCCCTTTTCCACTTTTTACATTACACAAATGCTTGTTTTTTCATTTTTATTCCTACTACTAGAGGTCTTTAGTTAAGAAACACGCTAGCTAACTTCCAATTTGGATCAAAGGGTTTGCTATTAGAAATATCTGCATGGATCTTTTAAAACTTAACCCAATTGAGAGATATCAAATCCGCTAGAGATAGCAACACATTTGATAACGAAGCAAATGTATTTCTTATTCGTCCTACAATTGCTTAAGTAGCTTAGGTGAGATTAGAATAGCATAAAATAATGCAAAACCTTAAAATTCGCTTAGATTTTACTAAATCTACCAGGCCCACTCAACCAAAATGTAACCACTTATATGCTCTTCAAAGTATTAGTCATTAGAGATAGCTAGCTCTTTTTCTTAACTAAAGACCTCTACTACATGACAATTTTGCAATAATTGAAATCAATCAGTAGGTAACGACCCATCATCATTGCTCCACTACTTCAACAGCCACTACAAATAGAGATTGATGCTCTAAGTGTATATTACTAAGCTGGATTGGGCTCTATATAATGTACATCATGGTCGGACTTACTGCTAATTTGGATATAGTGGATTAATAATGGTAGTCATTGTTACCTTTAATTATATTTCTGCCTTTCAATCATCTTCTTCTACGTTCTTCCTTGTATGTTAGTTTTTGGTCAACAGCCAAGGGCATTGATTGGGATAAGAAAAGTGGCAAGGTAGACATTATCTTCTCACAAGTGACAACTTACAAGTGACTACCATACTTAAGGCATGATAGTTGTGGGGTAATATGATCTGCAGTAACTAGCAGCGTACCTAGTACCTACCTATGTAATTAGACGGTTCAGCTAAGTGGATACTTATCCTGACAATTACTCTCGAGTCTCGACGCTTATTCCCGAGATTTCGGCAAATCACGCATACATCATCTAGACCACATTAGGTATGATCTAATTCTTAGTTATTCGAGAGAAGACGGTGTGTTGCTGAGCCACTTTTAAATTTAAGACTAATTCGAAATAGTGTATATATGTCACTTGATAAAAAATACTCCAATTACTCCAATCGTTTCAGAGTTATTAGTACCAGCGGAATTCCCAAGTTTGTGTTTAAATTTTCTTGGAGTTTGAGCTCGTAAAAGATTCCAATAACGGTTACTCCAGAGTCCATAGTCGTAACTCAAAACGGACCGAGCTCGTCAATCAATGGCAAATCAAATCCCAATTATGAATTCAAATTTCTGCCGTGTTATAACTTATAAGAGGTCTGAGGGCCAAGCTTTCAATAGTCTGGGCGACTAGACAGGATAATAAAGTCTGCCGTTCTCCACCATCTATTGACTTCTCTTTGAGAAAAGGTTGGCTATCTTCTCTTTTGTATTCACTTCTCTCAATTCAGCATGAGTACACAGGGTGCTGCAATGCCCAGGCAAAGAACTGAGGCTACTGAATACTCTTTTGCCGAAGCTCTCTCATTGAGCTCCAAGGATTCTTTTCAACTCTTATCTAAAGGGGAACTCGGTTTGCCACCATCTCCGGGTGATAGCCCAGTGTTTCCCCGCGGACCAAGTACCAACCAGAATACCTATAGTATCTTCCCCGAAAGAACATTGACCGAAAGGACACTCCCAGATAGACCAATTCCAGACAGAACGATCCCGAGGAATCTTCCGCCACCCCCACAGCAGCAGCAGCAGCAGCAGCAGCAAACACAAACAATGACAGCACCAACGTCAAATCCAGGCAAATTTTCAAAAGCCCAAACACAGTGTATGCAGCTTTGTCTGAAGACAACAGCTTTCAGCGATCGCATTTCGGTTCGCATTTTAGAATACCTGACAACCGTGAAAGATCTGCCCCAAGGTTTCGAAGCTCTAGCCCACGACTTCCTAGACACATGTCATATTCTTTTTTCCATCGAAGCTGGACTCGAGGAATGTAATCATCATGTACAAAACTTCCCCCCAGAAATGATCACTGAGCTCGATCACAAATTCCGAGCGACTCAGGCCAATTTCCAAATGTTTTATCAACTGCTTGGCAAATTTCTTCAACATGAGGCGGGAACAGTGGGACATTTCAAGCGAGGCTGGGGGAAAATCTTTAGTAATACTGCCAACGATATCAAAAAAATGGCAGGTTCGTTGGCTAAAACTCGCGACGATTTGAGGATGAGCGCATTGGTCTTCCAATGGAGTTTGGGAAATGACAAGATTGAAAAGGAGTTGGGTATAGGTTATCTCGGTTTAGCTGCAGCGTTGAACAGGATGGATGAAAAGGCCGGACGCAAAAGCACCAAGATGTCGATCAGCTCAAATTCAACGCCAGTTATGCCATCACCTATGGAAAATAGAACAAGCGACGCTAGTAGCAATCATGCCATGCAAACACAGCAAATTCCAGTCCAGCAGCTTCCTCTTCCCCCTCTTCCAAATTCCGGATGGCCCGGTAGAACGTCTTCAAATTACCAGCAGGAGCCCTCATGGGACAGAGGATCAGGTAGAGATCCTTCATTGCTTATGGGCTCAAGTTTCCATCAATTTAATGCGAATAATACCGGTGCCTCGGTGAGTGCACCAACCGCCGTTTCCCATGAGCCCAGCGAGAGACATTATAACGACATAATTAATGCATTCGACCACCATCATATCCACCAGCATGGTGATGATACTCTATCTCATACTGATACCATTGAATCCGGCAGCCTCATCCGAGATGTTGAGGGGATGTCCATAAATCCTACGCAGGCGATTCGACTCAGTGTGGATCCCTCAAACATGCCCCGCTGGAGTCCTCGAGGCAACGCTGGTTCAAATACCGGAACAATGAAAGCTGCACTGATCTCAGCTATCCGGGACAAAAATCATAAAGCCGTGGAAAAATTACTTGATGGTGGTGTACCAGCCAATACAGGTTCAGAAATCAATGCACTAAAAGAGGCAATTCTTAGTCATGATGCTGAGAGCGTACGACTTTTACTCACCTTTGGCGCCAATCCAAATGGCCATGATAGAGATGGAATCACACCTTTGAGAGCTGCTGTCGAAAAATCATTCCTTGCTGGAGCTACCACGCTTCTAAAATACGGCGCTGACCCTAATCTTGTTGCTGGTATTGATATGGAATCCCCTCTTGCTGCATCGGTAATGGCCAACATGGTGGGCTTCTCTCATCTCTTTCTCATTTACAACGGTGACGCCAATCACGTCACCTCGAATGGTAACACACTTCTCATCAGTGCGATCAGCAAAAAATCGTCGAGGAAGTTCATGGATCTACTTCTCAAATACGGTGCAAGTCCTAACGCCAAAAGCAAAGAGGGAAAAACGGCTTTGTTTGAAGCTATTACATGTGGAAGAGCAGATATTGTCTCGGCTTTGTTAGAACATGGAGCGGATCCCAATTTGCCTGGCCCAAAACATCCGCTTTGGCCGTCGACTTATCAAACCACTTGCCTGCAATACCTTCTCACCCACGGTGCGGACCCCAAGAAGTGTCCAGGAATCATGGAGCTGGCGACTAGTATCAACAATATCGAATCCGTGCGTGCTCTTCTGAAAGCGGGTGTTGACCCCAACGCCAAGAAAGATGGCGTATACACACCACTCTGTACATCAATTCGAGACGACCGACCAGAGATCTTCCAGCTCCTCCTCAGCCACAAAGCCAATCCCAACACCATGGCCAGCGAATACCCCGCTTGGAAATGCGTGACGCATAACCGAGTTCACTTCCTCCCCGCGTTGGTTTCCGCCGGAGCCGATATCCACAGCCCCAAAGGTATTGCGGAGATGGCGGTAAGTTGCAACAACATGGAAGCGCTCAACTGGCTGCTCGACCAAGGCGTCAACCCCAACGACAAGAGCGCCAAAGGAATGTCTCCCCTCACCACCGCCATCCGCGAAGAACGTCTCGAAATGATCGATCTCCTCTTACTGCGCGGAGCAGACGTCAATGTCCGAGGTCAAGATTGGCCGGTCTGCATGGCAGTCCGCAGTCCCCCCATCCTCAAACGCATCTTATCTGTCATGCCCGAGCCACGTGCTTACAAGGGGGTAGTGGAAATGGCCGTCCATGCAAACCAGTTAGAATCCGTCAAGCTTCTTCTCGAAGCAGGCGTCTCTGTGGAAGATAAAAACGGCGGTGTCTTTTCTCCCCTCACAACCGCCATCCGCGAAGACCGCAAGGAAATTATCAGATACCTGCTCGATGTGGCGGGTGCCGATATTAATGCCCCCGGCGAACATCTTCCTATTGTTAAAGCACTGCGTCATCATGAAGGCGGCGATACGGAAACTATTGAAATGCTGTTGGATCATGGCGCGGATCCTAATAAAATCTATCGAGGCTGGAATGCCATCATGCAAGCGATTGAGAATGGAGACGCAGAAATCCTCAAGATGATTGCTAGCAAGGCGGGGGTTAATCTCGAGGCGAAAGATGAGATGGGCAGGACGGTTAGCGATATGGCAGCTTCGAGAGGGTGGAATGAGGCGGTTACTATTTTGCATGATAATATGTCATTGTAAATTTGGGGGTTTGTTGTTTGCTTTCTATTCAATACTTGGGGTGTTATGGAAAGGGAAAGTTGTTCACGAACATGATGGTTTGGGAGATGGAGCGTTTTACTACACGAATTGCCTTTGTGCGCACGATGATTCTCCCGGTATATAATTGTAAATTCATTTATAATATTCTATTCAATCTATACTTCACTCTTTTTTTTTTTTGAGTATGTCGAGATACAAGATAGCTCTATGATTCTTTTTGTTTTACTGATGACTGAAATCTCAAAGTGGACTAACGGTATAATATTCATATGGAAGACTAGCTTTCAATAATATTAAATAAGAATTTGTATACCTAGTAATATTTGACGTTAAATAAAAATCAGGTCTAATACTCTAATACTATATAATTATTCCAGGTTTCGTTAAGAATTACCACTTTCAGTTAGCTGAGCCTGACTTAAATTTCCAAATAATAGCTTCAAAATATCTCCAAATCGTAATCCCTGTATGCCGAATGCCAATATTCCAAATAATTTCGGTATATCATTGCTAATAAGTTCTAAGTTCTAAGTTTTAAGCCCCCCTCCCCCTTCCCCTCCTCCCCCTCCCTGGGGCCTGAACAAAAATTAAACTTTTTGGGTTCGCCGTACTTGAAGCCCAATACCTATGTAACCTTGGTTCAGGGGCGGGGATAGTATGTACCTGGCACCTGGCACCTACTGGTCCTACTCTCCTCCCCCGGGTTGGTGGGGTTCATCTATCTACTGATAATCTAATACAGTACCGTATGTAATTTATAATAAATTACATGGACGGTTGGGCTAATAAGATCTACTGTACTAGAATACCGTATACTTTTGGAAAATTGACTCTTGGCATTCTGACACTATAACTTAGAGTTAATTTTTTTATCCAATCAGGCTTACTTTGCATGGTTTATTTTAAGCCTTTGATTGAAACTCCACAAAGTAAGTTACGTGTCCAGTTACTCAAATGTGGATATGCTACATTCCTTTCCATCTCGATTGGATAAAAAATTAACCTTAAATTTTAGTTCATGTATGCCAAGAGTCAATTTTCCAAAAGTATACGGTATATCATCTATTGGCCTATGCGTCGTCGCTAAGCTTATACGTCGACGGCAACGGCAGCAAATGAAAAGAAGAAGAAAATGAAGATATACTATTATTACTCTATAAAACGTTATACTATTGCCGTGTTAGAAGAGCAATAATCTCTTACAAAGAATACGTAAGTCATATTATCATCATATCATTAATATATGCCAAACCCAACAAGCCCAGCCCACTCTTTAATCTTCGCTTGGGGGAGGGTAAGTAGTAAATATGATATTCACCCAGGATCATGGATTCCCATCGCCTAGAATCTTTTTGATCATCAAGATCAGGATTTGATGATCCGATTCCGATTTAAACACGTCCAACACCCCCCAGATCCTCCGATAAAGTTCGACTAGTTTGATCTGTGATGATCCCCTTGTCTAATGACTCTAATCCCTACCTACCAATACTACCACCATAGGTCCATAACAAATTTGATACCGGTAGATCCACGGATAAATCGCTCCGTAGTACGTACCTGACATGGAAGCGGAGCCGTAGGCCCGTTATATAGGGGTCCAAGGGTCTCAGACACTCAGTGCGTTTTCTGTTGTATGTACAATTGACAATTTGACAAGGAGTACCGAGCCGTGTTTTTTGCTTCTACTCCCGAGGTCCTTGTCGTTGATATACAAAGATCTTTTTTCCCTTGGAAATTGGAAGAAATAAAATCCATGGATTTCTTGTTGAAATTTCCTACCAAATTTCCTTTGAATTTTTCTTCAATCTCGGTGCGAAAAAATCTTAATTGATTACATTACTAGAACGTACAAGGTCCTATCCCGCAACTAAATTGCATTTAGAACATAGAAGCACGTAATGCCCATCTACCATTATTGGCCTGCAGGCAAGTACCGCCGTACTAGAAAGTTTAAATATTCCTCGTACGATTGATTTCTCGTCTTCCAATCAAAAGTCCCATTTGATGAAAAAATCGAGTCGCGGCCGGTGCTAGGCATAAATCTAGCCCATATTCGTTTCTGGGTCGTGGTCTTGGCTGTATTATTTGGGCTAACGACGACGCCTCTTCGTATGCCAAGAGTTATACATGCCACACACACGCCATGCAAATGATTTACATGTGATTGTGTAGAACGCCCCTTTTACATACTACTGTACTTGCATCGTGCAAGCGAATTGCGGGGTGCAGGGTGCGATGTCAGCACTTAATAATATTGACATTACTACATATTAGGTATATACTTAAGACTTTTGATTCTCGACGAGAGATGTAAAGTTTGAAGCATTTCTTCAGTTGGACTGCTTTCATCTATGAGATTCAAAGTATTGAGATCCAACGACTTCGTGGTATGAATTTGATGTTCCTGTACGAGGTCTGGTTGTACGCATGAGGATCTACAAGTTACGGAGAAACTCCATTTTGTGAGATGGATTTGATGGGGTGGGACGAAATGAGCTTGTACTACTCTCGCGAAGTAAGAACTTGGCCGATAGATGGTGATGAATGGTATCAAGATTTCGTTGGTGACGCCTTTGCACTTACTCTGCATGTGGTATTATCTCATTAGGATAACCTTCGCAACTTCTCTGGTCTACGCAAAATTGGGATGCAACTGTTGGGTCATGGACCTGTTTTCCACTCTCCGCGAATCATAGTTCTTCCTTACTGCGTTTCTTATTCCCAACGATAGAGTTGTCGTGATGAAGAGTGATGCGTACTCCTCAAATCTATGGTCTTTCAAGTGTAGTACCATATGATCTCCATTTGTATCTCCATTTAAGGAAGATGATTTTCCTAAAGCGCCGACAAAATTCACAAAAGTTTGTGAGTTTGGATGATGGGTAGAGTGAGGAGCTTGTTTTTGGATGCGAAAGCGGGGGGAGATGGAATACTGGGAAGTCTGCTAGAGTTAATAGATAGTGGTTGGGAGTAAAGCTTAACAGTGATGTTTTGTTAAACGAGTGTTGTGTTTGAGGTTCGAATATTTGGAAACTATTCTACAATAAGATATTGTGTCTGATACGTAGATAGATATCAAACTCAAAATGGATTGTTGGACTCTCTACCAATATCTGATGTATGTGTGTAGAGAAGCATAACATTCGAAATTGAATGAACAGTCATTCTTGAATTATTTTCTGCTGAGGGCAGTAATATCGAAGTAATCAGGGCAATGAAATCAAGGCGAGAGATAGGAAAGAATATTGGAATCAATTGCAGGCTATGAATGAGGATAAGACAGAGAAGACAGAGCTACAAGGACTTATTCTTGTCCGTTCAGCCAGCTTGAACTCCCCAAAGAAACAAATAAAAAACATCTGAACTGTTCCATCTGAGGACGTCATGCAGCAAACTCCATGCAAGGCCACTCAAAGCTCCGTCAGTATTACTCAAGACACTGTACAATCAATTCAATAGTCAATTGGATGATCAAAAAAGAGTAAACGACATACTTGGACCGGCCCGACGTTCCTCCGAGATACAGTCTACAACATTGTAAGGTCTTCTAACAAAACAGGCGATTGGCAGAGTTGGCAGGACCTTGCACCAAAACAACAACTTTCACAAACACAACAAAATCAACATCAACAATATCAACAACATCAACAATTCGCAAATTCGCAAATTCGAAGAAAACGCCTACGATTCGACAACTCCTTAGAGGAGAAAATTCCTTGCGGGCTCCAAGATTCGACACCTAGAGGAGGAAATTTCCTTGCGGGCTCCATGCTGGGAAATTTTCGAAAAAGCATCAAGGTCCTGCCAACAATGCATTTAATCACATATTTTGCTTCTTTTTCTTTTGAAAGTTGGAAGGGGGGCTACGGGTTACGTTGGTTGCCCAGGTGGAGCTTGGATTCATTGCAAGAATATCCATACTATGGAGAATGAGCTGAGAGGGAGTTTATTTGGCTAGTTGGAGATGAGACTGGTGGGGCAAAAGACACTCTTCTCATAACTGGTTTCTTGTTACTGGCTTCTTGTTATAAGCAAGTGAATTATGACGGGATGCATTGCATTGGCTTGAATGGTATGTTCATTGTTTTTAATTGCCCAATCTGGAAAATATGAATACGAAGTAATTTATACTCATCGCTCCAAGCATATTAGTCACAGGAAGAAGAAACGAAAGAGGAAGTCAGCATGCTTTTCATTCTTCTTGATCAATCGTGTCGGTGACTCGCAGTAATAAGTGATGGAAGGAATAAAAATCACAAAGTCCCTCGTTGAATGCGGAGAGCAGTTTAGGGGAAAGGGCCAACTCATTTGACTTTAACTGGTTACTTTTGATTATCTACGTATCGTCATTATGACATGAGGCTTGCTTGATATTACTGAATCATCTCATTATCAAGGGGGGCTTAGCTGTGTGAGGAGCTTGGTTTAAAATAATGATTCACTGTTCTTGATTGCTCAGCAAAGAAAAGTTTGAAGATGAGCTGATTCATGTTTTTTATCACCTTCATGTCTAGCTATATAAACCGCGATATTTGGTAATATTTGGGCGAAGTAGCTTGCTATTACAACCTTCTGCTCATACATCCGAAAGAAATATAAACATATGTAAATAAGATGGGCTGAATATCGAATCAAACGAGAAGAAAAGTATCTCTACATTACCAAAGACCTTTTAGTGACATTGATGCCTCCATGATTCTAAGCTCAACCAATTATCTCAAGCTGAAATCTGCGAAACATAAAGCCGTGTAGTCGCTAATTCAATTTTGCACGTGAAAGAGGTCATGACAACACAATTTGTTTACCTTCCCCTCTTACCTTTACTTTTGAACTTTACCTCAACAACAAAAGAATAACAATCATATTATGCCAAGTTGTTTGTACACTTTCAGTCCTCAATAATCAAAGCCAGAAACAATCATAACTCCTTTTCACCCCCTCAAAAAAAATCTCGCTTCGAGAGCCAGTCGGATTAGGATTAAATATGTCTCCACAAAACCCCTTTGATTCCAAGAGTCTTACAAAGACATCACCAGCCAGCAATGCCACAAACCCCAAGAATCAATCTCCTGGTTTTGTTACGCCTCCCAATCGAACATCGCAAGCTGGAGAAATTCCTCCAACTCCAAACGCGCCGCTATCTCGGCCACAAAGGCGTGCCGGTCGCGTTGTTTCTGGATCTGTGCTATCATATGGTGCCGATCTTACGTCTCCTGGTCGCAACAACAGCAACGCGTACGCTGCTTCGATCGGAAGTTCTCATTGTGCTACGTGTACATGCGTCTTTGGTGTTAGTATTTATCCTTTGCCTATAGCAGTTCCCTAATTCTAATACTACGACAGCCTTCCCTTGAGATCGATTTGTTAAAGCAGAAGATCCATGATCTCGAGGTTGAGATCGAGCAGCTCCGCGCTGCAAACGCGAACCTCTCGGGAGAGCGCAATGAATGATCGCAATAGTAACGGTAAGAATTCTCTCACATTCCATAACTTTCAGCTCCATCAACGGTCCCCATACTAATTTTGTACTCTCAACACAGCCGAAACCCGCCAGCTAAGAGATCGAGGAGTTACCTTGACACTATCAGTTGTCTTGTGATGATGGTTTCATATCAAATATGTAATCTAAGCCTGGGTCCGAGCAGAAGACATCACGATCTTTGGCGGCTTCAGAAAGACTCGTTACTCGTAGATATGCGGGCTCTAGTGCGGGCTCTAGCTCCTGCAAAATTCAATACCACACTCTAGCAACTTCATGTCCATCGCGTGAATCATTCACTACTAAGAACTAAGTCCTTATTTACAGTAATACAGGGTCTGACGAACTTGGTATTGGCGAAGTTGTTGGAATCAGACTTACTCCCAGGAGTCCAATGGTAGCGACTTCATAAAGTCACCACAAGGCTACACATGGGATGACGCTCTCCTAGATGAAGTCAATATGTTTATTGACGGACAATGCCAACCAGTGCCACGACCACCCAGTCTTGGGGGAACACAAATGAAGCCCTTACAAAAGCGAACAATGGCGAAGAAATATGGTCATGGAGATGGTGAAGCTGAGGCTGGCTCTGTTCAAGCCTACTGTATCAACCCGTGGAAACTTCTGAAATGAAAATTTCGACTTAACGGCTCTGATGACACTGGGTATTACAACTTAGTTTCTTCCGCAGTAACAGAACTAGAAGCTGAACCTCAAGCCATGGTACAATTAAAACGCAATAGCGATTTAGATCGCACGATCAAGGCCTTACCTACCTCTCCAATCAAAACATCCAGGTATGTTAACAGTTTCGTGTTCTTCAATCTCATTTCCACCTTTGGTTCGTAATCTCCAGAGTGAATGATAGCTAACGCCTCGTTCCCCACAGGGAAGATCTACAGTCTTTAGATCTGCACTTGTTCAGAAGTCTCCTTCAACCATCAAAAGATCCAACAAGATCCCAAAAATCATCTTTAGTCTCGATCTTCGCGACGCCGATACCATCGAGTCTGCTGTTAACAGCATCTTTAAGAAATACTCCGCTCCAGAAGCTGCCCATCGACGAAATCATTATACACAAGAGAGTTAAAGGCTGCCTCTCGAGTTGAATTGTCCTGTTTAGTCTGGGATTACCAGTAGTGTCACCAGTATACCCACCTCGCACTCATATCTGCTCTCTTCCAGCCTTCTTCTTCTCCCCTCTTCTCTCTATACGAGATATTTCCTCGCCAAATTACTACGATCAAGAAGCCATAGGTTGAGAGGAATATTGCCCCCCGGGGTAAACAAGGGATCGAAAAAATCCGATCCATCGAGTCAAACGAACTGATGTTTCCACCAAGGTCTTCTTGGCAGAAAGATTCGATATCGGCACTTGGAAGATACTTCGACGGACACAGCTCCCAGCATGCTCTTCCTTCATATAACAAATGTCGAAGCTTGTTTGCAGCTACAAGTACGGAGATCTTGGCCGATTGCTGCTATTCCCCAGCAGAGCCTATCTTGGCCGCCTCGGAGTCCAAAAATATCAAGGCTGAAGTTGGAATGGCTCGAGGCCTTCGTGTTGCCAAACGTACCGCCACCAAATACTCCGACAAGAGGAGCTGGCACATCTGTCTCTCATACCTCTCGATCAAACACTCCACCAAATGCCCCGACAAGGGGAGCTGGTACTCCCGTTTCTCTCACATCTCGATAAAATCGAGAAGGAGGAGCCTCAATCACTCGATGCTGCCGAGATACCACATCGGCGCAGTAACTAGGCGATAATAGAAGAGTAACAAACAATAATCGGACGACCTCGATTTCTCCTATTACCACTCAATACAACAAGGATGTAATCAGAATATCTCGAGGTCTTCATGTCTCCATGAAGTTACAACACCAAGCCCATCCCTCACGAGGGCCTTTTCCCCCATGAGTTCAACCTCAATTAGGTGCGCCCACTACAAATAATAAAGCATCTGCCGAAGAAGAACAAAACGAAAAGGCGGAGGATTCCCGAGCTGACTCCACCAAACTCCACCCTTCTTGCAGACTTGCCATCACCAATAGATGAGGACGATGAGGCTGGAAATGCGATGTGAAAGTCGGGATTGGAGTGAAAGCCTTGGACGAATATCCTGGATCAAGACCACGGAGTCATTCAATGAGCATTGGCGAGTTGAAAACAACAGAGTTCGAGTTAAACGGGCGCCAGGTCAAATGGTCCATTCTTGGTACTTTGGGATTGGGCATTATTGAACGTTTAAAGTGTCATGATCTGAGAATATTTAAAGCGAGAATACTTTCAATAATGGTCAATCCCAAAGTCCAAAAACCCACTCAAGAATTGCTATGAACCCAGAAAGACGAGAAGGGGAGGAATGCAGCCCCTCGGAAGCTCCTCCAAGAACCAGAGAAACTTATATATATCAGTTCTGGATTTAATCTCATCATCGAACTACGGCTTGTTGTACCATCATTCATTCTAAAACCTCAGATACACGCCACACATCCTGGCGACCAGACGAGTTTCGTACGTGCCAGCGTACATCCCCCAACACCAATGGGTCCTCGGCCGGTCATTCACCCATGAGAACAACGACTGACCAGGCATTTCTGCTCATGCGCCCTCGGCGTATGCTGCTTAATGACGAGAAACAATATTGCAGTACGGAGCGACTCTTTTCGTCCAAATCACCTGCCCTCGTGATTCGAGCTGCAAACCTGCGCCTACACCGGCGTTTCCTACCAGTGTAGAGCTTCACGAGCTCAAATACTCGACCAAGGAGATAAGAGACGAATAACATTTCTATCTTTCATCGAAGGGAATTCGCTTATTGTAGGGGTTTTATGACTCTAGAAGAATATTTCCAGATAAAAGGATCCGGTTTAGCGGAAAATATAACATCAACAAGGAAATCTGCCCTGGCCGATGGAGGAGAATTCAATACCATTGGAGCCGTAGGGAAAATGTACAGGAGAAAAAAGAACGAACGAACAAACAAACAGTTGGGATGGGAAATCCGGTGAAGGATAGATATGCTAAGGGAATTGTAGGCGGAGATCCAAGAAGCAAAGAGAGACATGAGTTGTGGGAACGAAGTAAATTAAATACTGTATTTCTGTATTTAGTAAAATGCATATTGTTTCTAGTAGCCCCCCGGCACACAGCATATGGGTTCATTTCGTGAATGACCATCCGCAAAACAAATTTTTAACCGTCACACATCATATTCATGTAAGTATTTCTATTGACCCAATCCTCCCATTCCAAATTCGCGGACTCATGCTAACTTACAAGGCAGTTACTTGACGCGGTCCCATTATGCAACACCCAGAAAGCCAACCACAACTTCAACGTTCCTAATGCCGGTATTACTACCCCATTCTTTGACTGGAAAATCTAGCTATCCGCAGGGTACGTGTCGAAAGCTGCGGCAAAGAAAGAAGAGCGAGCGAAGCCAGTGGAATGTACACAACTATGCAAAAGAACTCCAAAAAGGAACGGGTCACAGATTGCTAGCGGTCTTGTGGGAAACAAAGGATTTTTCTAGTTCTCTTCCAGCAACGGAAGGAGCTTTTCGACGTATAAACCGCTTTCTTGTGCTATTACGGCCAATTACGAAGAAATAACAGCCACGAGTGGATGCAAGATTCGATTTGACGTAAATATCGTTGGCACAAAATCAATCGATATCAGAGCAGTGGTTGCGAGAGCTAAAATAATCCCCCGAAGAGGCCTACATTGTCCAGGACTTATCTAACCACCCAGACTGTTGCTGGCCTGAAGTCGATGAATCCACAGGGTATAGACCTACCAAGTGCAACCAAAAGCGAAGACGCCTTGTCTGGAAATGCGCTGGTACACGATTAAATCAAAATAGATACACCTTCACTCCGTTATTACAAGTGCTGAAGCTGTCACCGATACGGTCATAGGAAATGAAAGTTCCCTTGGTCCGAAAGCTTTCTACCGCAAATTTTACAATAGTCCCAGATGTTATCTCTTCATCCTTTAACAGCAAAGTTATTCGTCTCTTAAAAAGAGTCAAATAACCTCGAGACTAAAGTCCACCCGGAAAGACACAAATAGGAAGAGCTCGAGTCCGAGCTGCGCGCAGAATAGAAAAAATGAGGTTCTGAGTTCGACTGGTAAATCACAATCAGCGACGACGACTACGAGGAAGAAAAACACTGGTTAAGTCTGCATTCTACAATAATGCACCGCGGGTACCCTTATATATTACCAAGTTTCAATTTTGTGATGACTGGGAAATTCCTCCAATTCCACCGGTCAGCAATGTACCACAACCGATGTCGGGACCGGAATCATGAGCCACGTAGGTTCAGTAATCACCGCAATGATATCGTTCCTATTGCCCTGCCTTTCTCAACCGCTTACCCAACATCGACCCTGACACCAAATTCAAAGATCCAAGTTCCGTGCGCCTCTCTTTCTTCCGTCCTCAAGTTGGAATGCCAATTGCGGTTGTACCAATACTCTTCAGTTCCAGCAGTAATTAGAACATGACCCAAGCCAGCCGACCATCTGGGTGGGTAATCTCATTTGCCGCTGGCAGATTATTCGAAGAATCTTCGAAGCTCGCCCCTTCGACAATCAAAGGTACGCAATTGAACTGCAACCGGAGGTGACTGCTCGTCAGCTCCACACGTATAATTACATTGGAAACTGTAGCAAGGATCTCCATCACACGCGAAGGTCAGAGTCAATAATGCGGCAAGACCCAGACTGCGATTAAACAAATGGATATCGTCGAGACTTATGACCATGACATATTCCACCGCCTTATTGATATCAACCTCACTGGCGGTTAGCAAGCTTAGATTCATGATCCTCATGGCGTTAACACATGATTTGATGTGTGGGATTTACAGTGTGACAGCTGGAAGATTCTCAGCAGCAGGAGGTATGACCCAAGTCACCAAGGGTTGTATTTCAGGATCTTTTGATCGAAAACCAGCAACCGAATCACCATCATATGATTCCCGTCACTTGCTTTGCACATTCACTGTGGACTCCGAGAACGACCATCCCAAGGCGAAGCCAATCAAAATGCTTCAAATTGACAACACAAAAGAGTTTCTTGCATTTTGTTGGGATGCGCCGAATCTATACGCTCCTTGATGTCATGGATAGATCTTTAAGCCTAGACTGCTGCATAAACATGAGAGTAAATCTTTTCTGGATATGTCTTGTCACGCGCTGGATACTGCATTTTGCATTGACCAGAGAATTCATGGTCTTTGGGACTTGTCAACTTAAAAGAGCTTCCTGAACTTTCATTGGGCTGCGCCGAATCAATATTCCCATTGGAAAGTTTTTGAATTATTGCTAAGCTTAGACGACTGCATAATAACCCTGATGGTATAGCTTTTCTGGACATGTCTTGTCACGCCTCGGTCGCGATTTTAAGATGAAATTGGGTAGTGGAATATTTTCAAACAGGCTTCAAGCCAAAACCAAAACTCAGGAGGTGGTGCGGGCACATATCAACGCCGTGATCGTACAGGAGGTGAAAACATGTCCTATGCGGAGGAAAGTGACTACTATCTTCCTCCTCGAGAGCAGCACACGCGTGCGCCTGCAGCTTGAAGTGATTTCAGCAGCCAGTTAAGAGACCCCTGGGGGAGTGTTTTGAGTGCTCGATTATGGAAGACACCTTGCATCCGAAGCTGAGTTGCATATGAAGTTGAGCTGTCCTCTGCAAAGATTCACACAGCACTTGCTCATTATTAGGTACTTGATGCGATGGCTAGGCATTTTTTCGAAACTCATTGGGTGGGGAACTGAGGGATGTTGTTGGGCTATACCAACATGATGGAGACTTGGAAGTGCCGGAGGCAGTATTAACATGCGGGCCTTTGATTAGAAGGGCCAAGGAAGATTCAAGAAGTACCTTCAAGATCTTGTGGATCTGGAATCCGCTCGAAACCAAAGCTGGAATTGTGTGAATTTCCATATGAGACTGCTAATCACTATGAAAGTGACTCCAATATGATAGATTGTAGTAAGCCTGATTGATTCTAATCTACGAAGCGTCAACTATATGAGGTAGGAAGTGTATGCACGTGTTATTATACACTGTAAGAGTTTTATTAGTATTCAAACTCGAGATTAATTTAGCCATAGAAAAGATTATAGTAACAGTTCATAGTAAATGTATAACATCAAAATCGAAGTATGGGTGGTTTTTCAACCAGCGTTTGTCTCTTCATGACAAATCCTTTGCACAGCCACACTTTGAAGCCACAACTTCAATTCCAAGGCCATGATTCCTCACCACAAAAGTACACCCCATGCATATCCATTTGGCCCTAATCAGGGCGTTACCTTACGCAAGGTAAGGCCCTAATTAGGGCCAAATATCATAAGGATAAGATGTGGGGTATGATTACTAATGATTTCTTAGCGTCAAATCCAAATTTTAAGTTTTAAATAATTTAAAATTTTATAAATAATTTAAAATTTTATAAATAATTAGAACTTTTAAAATAATAATAATAATAATAATAATAATAATAATAATAATAATAATAATAATAATAAT
>NGKG01000003.1:700495-736479 GCA_002162505.1 Myriosclerotinia scirpicola
GTGGAGGTTCATGAGGAGGGCCATGAGGAGGGCCATGAGAAGGGCCATGAGGCGGTCCATATGGAGGCCCATGTGGAGGCCCATGTGGTCGATCATGATAAGGGTCGTGGGGATGAAAGTCAAAAGGTGGAGGGTAATGACAAACTGGAAGAATGTGGTGTCGGTGAGGAGGAGGGATGTCTGGAACGGTATGATTGTTCTTGCCTTTAGGTCCATCTGGGCAAGTATGGTTTCCAGGTTTATGATTACCTGGCTTTCCATGGAATCCCTTGCCAGAATTCTTGCCCTTCTTTGATTGTGACTCGGGAGAATGACGGAAGCATTCCTTACCAAAACCATCGCCGGCAATCTTTCCAAAGAATTTACGAGTCTTCTCGCTAATAACACCAGCAACGCATCGTAGACTATCACAATCCCTGATTCTGGTATCAAGATTGTGGTCTTCTTGAGCGTGCTTGGAGATGTGTCGTTTCTTCTCGTTGATAAGATGCTTCAATTCCTTCAATTGAGCTTTCATGTATCTAAGTTCGGCCATTTCCCTGTGAATGTTGAACTCCTTGTAATCCATGTGATGCTTATATTCTCCTTCACGTCCCTTGCCATCAAGATGTTGATGTTCGGGTGATTGACTTTGTGATGAGTGATGCTCGATGACTTGATCTTCTCGGGCAGATATCGTTTCGATATTCATGATTTCAGTCTCTTCGGTTTGTCGGAATAAGACAGAAAATCCCGAATTTTCTATTGCTTTTCCATCCACAAAGTCGATCATAAATTTCATAAGTTGTCCATGCGGTTTACCATCGATAACGATACAATCGAAAGACCATGATCCAACTACGATTTTGTTTGTTGATGTCGAAACAGAACCTTTCCCAGATGAGACTAAAGTTTCTATATCGAATGTTTGTGAAAGCGCTTGACCATCGATCGTAACATTTCCATAGCCGCATGCATTTATGGAATGTAAGATATCAATCCGTAGGTTTAAGGGGGACGAATCAGCTGATGAAAAGCCATGACCAATATCGAGACGAACGAATCCCATGGTGTAAGCTTCTAGAATTATGGGTTAGATTCCGAGATAAGAGAACAAATTCATTATAAATTTACCAGCAGTGTCGATATGACTCTGTTCGACTTTGATATCAACATCTTGTTCAGCTTGCTCAAAGCTTGATGGTAAGACGAACGCCGACACTATAGCCGGCGCAAGTAAGAATGCCTTTAAAAGGCTGCGCATGATGGAGAAGGGGGAAGCAGATCCCAAAACCTTGAAAATATAGAAACGAAATTGAATGATGAGAAAAAATATGCAATATCACAATATCACAATATCGAAGTGATATTGTATTGTACAAAGTGATGTACCGGTATTGCTTCGACCAGTACTACTTGCACAAGTAAAACAATAGAAAAAAAAATCAAATAAGATCAAGAGGAAAGAGAAAGGTTGAAAAGTTAAAGGCAAGGAAGGAAATCAATAATGATGATCAAAGTTATTTTCCCTTCCCCCCACTGCCTTACGAGTCCTTCATGATTGCGCAGTCGTGGTTAGAGAAGCTAAACAATGTGATATTACGCGTCGTCAGCATCAAAGCGGTTAAACGGAGTGCCACACCTGGCATACCTAGGATCTGCTTTCATAACCTATCTAACTCCGTACTCTGTAGTATAATTGAGCGCAGCAAAGAAATGGGAATGGAGGTTAAGAAGAAATAATGAATCACAATGAATGGAATCAAGATGTCAAAATGTCGCTCCGCTGGCCCTCCAGGGGCCACTGCCGTGGAGGCAGACTACTTAGTATTCGGAAGCCAATAGCAAGTACTCATAGGGAAGAAACAGCAAATGAGAAACGGGCATGTTGCATATGAGGTGAAGATATCAGTCGTCGTCTTGAATATACCTACCTACCTAGTAGATGTCGATGTAGATCAATTGATAGAAAACATGAACCAAAAATAGAAGTTTCTGCCTCAATATTAAGGTTAAAATTTGACTCGGACTCTCTACGGTAACCTAAATAATCATTTACGGATGGACATGTCCTAAGTAAATCATACCGCCTTTATTCTGCCACTAACTAGATCATTCTGCCCATACACTCCGTAGTCCTTGAAGACCTATCAAATTCGTCTACTAGGTACTTTGAAGTTGTGCGCATAACGAACAACATTATCTACTTGTCGTCAATATGGTTGTATGTACTTTCCGCAATATCTCTACATCCCCCGCCAGCTGTACCAGTTGCGTGCACACTATGCGATACTAATTCCTTGTGCGATAGCTTCCGTTAGGCCTACTCACGGCCGCACAAGGCCACCCAATGTTGGTCGAGCTCAAGGATGGCGAGACTTTGAACGGTCACCTAGTATCATGCGATACATGGATGAACTTAACTTTGAAGGAAGTTGTGCAGACAAGTCCGGTACGAAAGATCCAGTCACGATGAATGGGGGAGTTTTCTGGAATGCGCCGAAGCTGATACTCTTAACGTAGGAGGGCGACAAATTCACAAGATTACCGGAAGTTTATGTTAAAGGAAACAATGTACGTTTTTCTCAGGCGTTTTTGTCTGGGAGGATATGTCCTGATTTATTCCGCAGATTAAATACCTACGAATGCCAGATGAGATCATCGATTTAGTAAAGGATCAACAACAAGGACAGCAGGGCGGATACAGAGGTCGTGGAGGAAACAGGGGTGATAGAGGTGGTGATAGAGGTCGCGGTGGCAGAGGAGGAAGGGGTAGAGGAAGAGGGGGGAGAGGGGCTTGAGAGGTTGGTTGCAGTGGTAATGGACAGATGATTGATTCGAAGAAACCACACAATGGCATCTATGGCAAATAGCGACATCGGGCCAGCTATATAATTTTTTGGACAACACCAGATGATTCAAATGTCTGCGGGAGAAAGCATTGAAGAGATGCAGGCATGGTATAAGTCCATAGTTACTTGATGTGAGAAACACTCGAGACACATATACATACATATATATATGTGTCTCTCTCATCAAATTCTCAAATTCTCAAATAATCACATAGTTATGCGTTATATCTCATGATAACAACAACAGAATATCCATTTCCTCGTTGTTAAACTTCATCGCTAAGTAATTTCCACCCCCGCCTCCCCGCTGCATGATTTCCGCTCAACAAGTGGCGGGGATCATTCTTCCCCTCTCCACGTGATTCTCTAATATTTCGGCCGCGCCTAGAAATGTTTCCGAGCACCTGAATAAAAATTATTGAGCACAGCACCTCAATGACGGCTACGAGGATCCCAATTGATGGACTATGGCGTTGTCTTTGTCCTTTGATAGATACCCTCGCTTATGCGCGCCCTGCTACGTTAAGTCAACTCCCTAGAAAATTCTCAAATCGTCCCGTCAAGAATAAGAAGCTCCCAACATGCTTGAAAAATCGATCTTTTCATACCACAACCACAAGCTCACTGCCTGTGCTAAGTGCTCAACATGTACCGAAATCGCGGCATAAGAAACCAAAGACGATTGTACCAAAACCCCTCAATTTGGAAAAATCGAGCAACGAGGAGATTCACGAACGACTACGACAATTGAAGACGGAAGAGGGGGCCTATTCACAAGTTGCAGAAGTGGTAGAATACTTGTTGAAGGTTCGAAAGGAAACGCCTGTTTTGATACATTATGAAGCTTTGATTGCGGCCAATGCGGATGCTGAAAACGGCAGCGCAGAGGTTGTTAGGTCTTTGCTGGAAGAAATGAAGGGTTTGGGCATTGGGGCTGATTCGGGACTTTATCATACAGTTTTACAAGTATGTATAGCTCTCCTGCACAATCTGGAATAATTTCGCTAACGATGTCGTTGAATAGGTTCTTGCAATTCATCCAGACTACCTTTTACGAACTCAGATGTTGGAGGAAATGAAGGAACGTTGGTATGGTCTCTCCCCAGCCGGATGGCATAATTTGGTTGTCGGTTTACTTCGCGATCATCAAGATGAAATGGCCATCGATAAGTTTGAACAGATGCAAGCAGATCAAATCAAGATCCAGCCGTGGCTCTACGATATATTGTTCTTTCGGCTATGTGAATTGGAAGAGCTGGATGAAGCTTTGAGACTATTGAAGTCTCGATACCAAAAACCAACACTCGCAACGCACATGTATTATTATTTGTTGGATTCATTTGCCAGTGCATTTCATGTGAGTAAAATTTCTATCGTCTCTTTACCTCCACCTGTTGACTAGTGATTAAATAGTATGAAGGTACCAATTACATCTGGAGACTTTTAGTCGAACCTTTGGAGATAAATCCTTCAGATGGAACTTGTACAGCGGTATTGAATTGTGCCGCTCGTCACGCGGATCCCAATTTAGCTACATCAGCTATTGGGTTTCTTTCTAAGCGTAGCACCGTTCTTGGGGTTCATCATTATGAAGCTCTTCTCGAGGCATATGTTGCAGTTGAAGACATCAAAACTTCGTTTCGAATTTTAAATATTATGACCAAAGCTGGTCTCACACCAGACGCAAGCTCTACACGATCAATATACCTGTACCTAACGAAATCTTCTTTTCACGCCCTGGAGGGATGGAAAACTCTCAAGTCTTTGAAAGCGGATGGATACACCATCCCGATCGCTGCAGTGAACGTTGCCCTAGAAGCCGTCATCTTCATCGGCAACTTAAGTCACGGCAGAGATCACGCAATAGATATGTACAAAGAACTCCACACAATCTGCGATGCAGGCCCCAACATTGAAACCTTTAACACCCTCCTTCGAGGTCTAGGTCAGGACCAAAGAGGCTCCAAACCCACGGCCATGTTCCTCGCCTCCGAAATTCAAGCCCTCAATCTCAAACCAGACGCAATTACGTATGATCGTCTCATTCTGATTTGTCTACATCCCGAAAACGCGGATTACGATGACTGTTTTAGATATCTAGAGGAAATGATGTTGGTGGGCAAAGATAAGGTTGATGCGGCGGGGAGGAGGGGTTGGTGGATGAGGCCGGGCACAGCGGTTGCGTTGGTCAAGAGGTGCGTGGAGTATGAGGATCAGAGAGCGTGGCAACTGATGGAAGATATGAGGGAGAGGGGAATGGTTAATGAGTATACGAGGTTGAAGGTCTGGGCAGATTTGCATTGGCCGAAGGAGGGAGGAAGAGTTTCTTTTAGGGAGGGGGATGCGAAACGGAAGGTTGCGGGAATGGAAGAGGAGGGGATGAGCGAGAGTACTGTTGATACCGCTACGCTGTGAGAACAATCAGTATCTTCATCCTAAAGACTGTAATGGGAATTGTAAAGGCATTCCGTGGGTATTTGTGCATATAAATGACGAATTCACCCAGATCATGACCACCTTTCACGCCTTGGCTACTCATCTCATATTCCTGTTCATTCATTCTACGCACTAAACTGTTCCACTTTTTGTTTCCCTTCCTTTGGTTTCCCTCTATCGATATATAAACTCACTACCACCGCGATTCAATGGACCTGTAAGTTATATATTCTAAAGTCTTGGAAAAGCTCCGTTGGTGAGAAGTGACAAATTTTCCAAGTCCATATATTGTACGACGATAAGTCAAGTATATTTGTTGTTGTTTTTGTGCTCCTTTGATTCAGAAAATGCTTTGTGTAGGTGGTTTGAATGGGTCATGGTGCGCGGAAGGTTAAAGAGTGGATTTGTGGTGGTGATGAGATTGAGATTAATTGACGATGAGGATTCATTCTATCAATAATAATCAGATCAGTTTCCTCGCCGTCACTCAATCTACGCGTAGCCAACTTCACGTCGACTGCCACACTTCCCAACAATAAACCCTCGCCCCCGCTCCTTTCAGGTACTGGTATCGCAGCGTAAAGGTTGTGGTGACGGCGTGCTAGTGCACGTCTGTGACAAGTCGAAGTGGGAGTAACACTCCTGAAATCCTATCGATATTGAAATTGTAGGGCATTAGTTCATTTTGTTGTTTTGAGAGACGTGATTTATATACTTGGAGGGGGGGCTTGATTGTAATTTTTGTTTCTGGTAGTATGGAAGCTCTATCTTGACTTAATTGCTCAGAAATGCTTATGTTTTATCTTGCAGTGGATTGATGATTGATGATTGGCGATTGACGATTGATGATTGTGTGTTTTGTGTTTTTCTGATCTACGGTGTATATATACATCCTCATTCTAAATTAGTGAAGGCATGATAGCAACGGAGTCGTGATCGAATTTCCAAGGAATTTGTGTGGTTTTGGCGGTTGATAGGGTTTTTGTTGGATTGTATGAATTAGATTGAGTGGGGGAGTAATTTGCTCCTTTGTTTTATGTGTTGGGGAGAGCAGATGATGGAATGGATGATAAGGGATATGTATAATCGACGACGGAAAGAACTTGTTTTTCTTGTTGCTTATTATTCTACAATTTTATCATCACTCTTCAAATCCTCATCATGACCGCCACTACCACCTTGAACCGATCATTGCTGTTCATCCTTACCCTCAATCGTTAACTCCTCACCCCACCTTTTCGAAATACCTCATGCCCCCAACACTAAATCTCCTACGCTACAGTACAATAATAATTGCAACACCACCAGAACCCAAATCTCTGTTCGTTCTTTGGAGTGTATGTGCGTATATCTTGTTTAGCAAAAGGTAGTCGGGGAGTTTATATTGAACACGTTATTTTCTGTGGGAGTCATGGTGTGGTAGGGATGGAGATGGTTAGTATATGGATGTAAGACTTGGCTCCTTATTGGGGGTTTGGGCTGAGAGTAAGTGGATATGGCTTGGGTCAAGATTACTGGAGGGTACATAAATATAGGGCTTTTCAAGTTGGCAGGCAGGGGTATAGTGTAATATTCAAAGGTATGGATATGGTGCAGTCTGAGAATTCTATAGGTATCAATTGGTATGTAAGTTGTTGGCACGTTTTCAAAGACTTGCTAAGGCGCAGCAGGTACATCACAATCATCGCTGGTTGGTTTGATCGAAGCTATAGCTATAAGAGCAAATATAAAAGAGTTTCCCTCATAATTTCCTCGATGGGTGGTCATTTGATCTGAGAGAGATCGATTGATACTACTTTACAGAGACTGTAAGTTTTGATGATATGATATGGGAATGGAGATTGGATTTGGGAAATGGTTTATTTGCGGCGTGATGAGTTTTAAAGCAGAGACCAAAAATCCAGATGCGGAAGGCTAGTCAGAAATGTTATGCAGTTCTAGTTCGTGTTTCAGTCATTGATTTTTCTGCTGGTTGATGCAAGTCTACGGTTCACTGCTTCCACTGCTAGGGGTATTCATCGTGCGGGAGTGGAGAAATTCTGGAATTGATGATGTATCAGAATTCTTTGGTATTGATGACAATTCTATAGGCCACAAGGTTCACTTTTTTCATTTGTGTTGATATATTTGTGTTGATATTGTCCGGTGTGGTTGTCTGGAATTCAAGAAGGTGGTTTGATTGAGGGAAGAAAGGAGAAGCTTGGCTTTTGAAAATTACCCGAGACCCCAACTAATTCACTTTAATAATTCAATATCAGCGAGATAGAGGTACTAAGTTCTAGTTCATTAAAATATTGATATGCTATAGTTACCCTCTTATTAGGATTTTATTATAACGACACCTATATATAAGTCGCCGCCCTTGACATTCTCCTCTGTAATGAGTATGGTAAGGACAACGATCAACATACTCATCACATTTCAAATGAAACACAGAGACTACATGAACCCAATCCAATGAATGATATCTCATGGGCTCAAGGTCTAATTTTATCAACTCTCTTCTTCTCAACCATCCACGAATATCCTTACGACCTGTAAATATCTCCTCCCATTCCTTCAACATCTTTCTCGTGACTTGGAGTGTTTTTGGTTTGAGGAATGGTCCCCCATATTCGAGAGTAAAATACCCACGGAGGACGGAGTTTCGGGGTGATATCTCCCATGCTAATCTGTACCAAGATGCTTTAGATATCTCATGGGATGGATCCACTAGTCTTACTGAGCTCTTCTCTATCAGGACTGTCTCGAGTAGACTAGTGAGATCGTCAAGGAGATATTTGTCGGCAATAACCATGAGCTGGATGAGAGTTTCTCCATGGATATTGAGTCCCTTTCCCGTGAAAGTGGATGGTGTGTCGTGAGGAACATCGAATACCCAATGCAAAAGGAATAAAAAGGCCTCGGGGTCGTCTTCGGGGAGAGTAGATGATTGCGTTGTAGCTTCAAGCCAATCGCTGGTAAACATAGCCCTGAAAAACGGTATCTTTTGGCATAGGGGTGCCATTGGTACAATGTATTTTGTGGCTTTGGAACCTTCGCCAACTTCAATGTCGACCTTGTCTTCTCCATGGTCACTAATGGTTTGTTAGTAAATAGTTATAGTTTTCAAGATCAAGACTAATGGAGTTATAGACAGACCTTTGCCCTGACTCATTTCTTCGTAGTGGTTGTTCAGAATGATATTCTGGAACTCGTGGAGTGGCGGTAGGGTGTAAAATTATTTTCCGAAATATCGCTGGGCCGAAAAGACGTGTGCTCAAGATCACACTCTCGTCATCCATTGAGTGATATGACCGGAGAGCATCAAAATTTTTTGAAGTCATGATGATGTGCTGAGAATATGTGACGGGCTTAGTTGTTGGTATGTATAATAAATTTGGTAACTGTATGGATGGAAGATAGACGCAGATCTTTGTGTATGTTGAGTCTTTTTTTGAAAAGAGAAGAGCTAGGTATCTTCGTTGAGCTCTTAATATAAGTTCTCATAGCCGTACTACTTGTCCTAGCGCAATAACATCAGCTACATGCCAGGGGGTACAGCCATGAATTACTATAAGAGTACTTACCACCCGGGGATAAAACTAATCAACGAGTTGAATACATCTGAATTCACTTTTAACTACTCTTATATCTTCCTTAGGTTGAAATGGTACGCTCCCAATCTAGCGTTATGAATCGAAACTGAAGAGGGATTATACCGTATAGTCTATATCATGGACCATATCATAGGTTTGAAAAAGTGTGAAAAGCTAATTTTGATGCTATAATACCTCTCACTTTAGAAATATAGACTGCATGTCAGATTCCTGAACCTATATAAACCTTTCTGAACATTTGCTAGTTGCTATGTGTGTATGCTTAAAAGGTCATATGATAGAGTATCCTGATATTTGACTCCAACCAATCTACGTAAATGACCTGCGACAATCAAAATTACTCTTGAATGTCTTGATATGATAGATACAACACTAATGACTGGTTTGTGATGATCATAGAAGTTAGGTCTGGTCAGTGATTAGCATTTACCATTGATTCATAGTAATTCTTGACGCAAATTGCAATCATCTGATTGTATCAAACATATCTGAAGTCAAAAATGGCGTTTTAAAACCCCCCTCCTCTCCTTCTCCTCTTCTTTCCTAAGCCTTAAAAGAAACTACTATATCCTATAGATTTTAGATTTCTCCTTAATCTATCTATCCTTCAAAAATATACCATTTCTCCTAAAAAAAGAATGGTAAATATAGTAAATATCATATATATAAGATATAAATACTTAAAAAAAACTCCAAAACACTATAAAAAAGGTATAGATTAAAAATAATAAAAATAGCTTTAAGTTTTAGATTAAAATAATAAATAGAAAGATCTTTTAAACCTCCTCTCCCTCTCCCCTTCTCTCCTTACCCCTCCTCCCCTAAGCTCTAGCAGAAACTACTATATCCTCTAAGTTTTCTTATTTCTCCTAATCTGTCTCTCCTTCAACTTGAATCCTAATCTGTCTCTCCTTCAACTTGAAACACTCCTTCCTCTCCTTTAGTCAAGGAAAGGAGAGCAGAGGATTTTTAAAATGCTGATCAAAAACTACCATACTTCATGTAAAAGTGTTCCAGATTTGGTATAGTTTCATTGGAATAGTCTATACAGCTTAGAGACACGGCACAGTACAGCCAGACCATGCCGTACAATGCATACTGATCTGCACCGCGTCATTCTAGGCAGTATATATATAGACCAGCATTCCATGAGTGCAATGTCTTGAACAATTCGACAACATTCCCAGAACAAGAAAAAACCTACTCGCAAATTCTATTTCCTCCTCAACACAACACATTTTGAATCTCAAACTGAACCTCATCGACTCATTTGCCTTTGATAGTTAAGTGGTGACCAGCCGTCAATCCACAATCATCAAAGAAATTGGCATAATATTTTCTGACAGAGAAAAGATCGGATCACGAAGTATACTTATACACATCATGAACTCCAGCAGATCAACAAGCTCGCTTTCAAAGGAACACACGATGTCAAATAAGAGAGAAAATAATAATCGGTATTGGGCAGAGTAAGCATTTATCGCATCTACTAATTAGAATACTGCTAATAGATTATAGTGCGCTTGGCACCGATATAGTGCGTATCGAAGTTGGCTACGAAAAGATCGTCTTCAACATTCATCGGAAGATTCTTTGTGATAAGATCCCCTTCTTCGACAAAATGTTCAATGGGCAGTTCGCAGAAAGTGTAACCCAATCCGCGAAGTTACCGGAAGACAACGTCAATGCATTCAAAGGTCTGATTGGTTGGGTCTACAATGGAGTAATTGAGCCCAGTATGGGTCCTCAGTTAGTCTCTACTGGCCAATGGGAGCTGCCTATTATTGAACTGTTGATACTTGCGGAGAAATACGACATCACACAACTTGTTGATGAAAGCATGGACTTCCTGGCCAAGTCCCTTTATGAAAACTACGTGGTTCCTAGCACGTCCGCGTGGGTACACGCCTACAAGTACACCCGTCCCTCGTCGAAGTTGAGGTTGTTCTTGTCCAGAATTGCGGCGTTCATAATGACGTTTGAGGATGGAAAGTTCAGTGTGGATTCTACGTCTTGGAGTGCGGCTGAGATATACTCGATCATATCTCAAAATGACGATATTCTGATGGATTTTGAAACATTAATCCATGAAGCGTCTAATAAGCTTCAAGAAAATCCGATGAAAGCACCCCCCTGCGACTATCATCGACATGGACCTAGCCAACCGTGTCCTTATATCTCAAAGAGAGACAGCCACAGTCACCAACGCGAATGAAAATCAATCGATTGAGCAGATGAGTTGATGAGACAGGCAGGGATGATATGTGAAGACGGTTGATGTGAGGAACATGTGTTTAGAATGATAAAGGAGCTGGGTTTAGTCTTCAGTGGTCATTTTTGGTAGGGGATTTCGCGGTCCACACCAGTTGCTATGTATTGGGAAAAGGGGCCAGTCACATGAGATGCTCTATAGGCGAGAAAATGGTTTCTTCGGTGGCTCATCACCACACAATGTAGTAGATAGAAAACTCCTGGAAACCTCTCCATTTCATCATGAGCTCTCCGTTCATGAATAAACACATAATATCATTGTCGTTTTGAAGGAATTTGTGAGATCCATTGCATTTGATGACATTGGAGGAGACAGTGCAATTGAAACTGGGATTTCAAATTCTAAACGAAGCTAATCAGCCTTGCAGGTACTTTTGACCCTAAAGAAAAAAGTTGTTTCTGCCGGGCTGAAGTTTCAACAGAAACATGCCACCAATTATATTACTTGGATGAAATATTGCTAGCCGAGATTGAATGAAAGGCCATAGGTAAATGTCACAAATGCCACTGATCTAACGATAAAGTGAATTCAAGTAGTGAACGCTAGTGCACTGCCTTTTTCACAGCCTTGGTTCGATCTTCTTTCCGGGTTTCTTCTAAATTTTTCTATACAAGAAGTAATACATACTGCGTTGATTGACTCCATGTTAATGAGACAAGCGTATCACTCAACCACCTATGCCTCATACAACAATATTTGCTTTCTAAACCAGATAATCTTTCTCAACTTTTCTTGTTTCGCTGTGAAAGGCTCATTTATTGTCCTGTCCAGCATTGAGAGCTCTACAGAAAAACTCCTTCTTGTGAGCGGAATCTCCAATTACCTCAAATTGCGTCTAGGGTTCTACTGTTACTGACTTATGCCTTCTATATCTAGCCATTGCCCTTCAACGCACTCCCACCATTTACATCAAACCATGACCATGTCTCTCAACGAAGCTCTTCCAATTATTGAAGTGCCTGCCGAAGCTGCTGAGGTTGGCGGCTCATACACCTCAAAGAGAATCACCTCCAATGCTTTCAACAACCCACAAGAGGATTATATTCCAGAAGTCGGATCACAGCTATCTTCAGAGTACGTCTCATCTTACTACTATTTGAAAAATAACCACTGACATAACTCTGAACAGGGAGTTGGGCAATGTTATCCTGCGAATCGAAGTTGGCAAAGGAAAGGAGCCGGGTGGTACTGTAACTTTCCGAATCCACCACAAACTTCTTTGCATCAAAGTTCCAATGTTCGAAAAAGTTGCTGCTGAGAGCTTTGAAGAAGCTGCGGATCCATTGGATGGATGGCCGGACATTGTCCTGGCAGATGACGATCCCAAAGCTTTCAAGCTATTTACTGGATGGCTCTACATGGGGAAAATTGAGGGAAATTTCGACAAGTTTTCAAATCTGGCGGATAACTCATCAAGCAAGGGATCTTTCCAAGGGCTACTTAAATCTATCAAGCTCCCCATTTACATCAAACTTTGCATTCTTGCGGAGAAATACGAAGTCACTCGCCTGGAGATCGAAGCAATCGACTTCCTTATCAAATTCATGGTCGACACCAAGGCAAGAGCAAACCCTTCATGCTGGCTAGAAGTGTACAAGCAAACATCCCCCGCGTCAGCTTTGAGGATTTTGTTTTCCCGAATTGCGGTATGGCAACTATCTGAAGACGGTGGATCTGATGGGGCTGGAGCGATGGATTTGGAATCCGTCTTTTGTCGCAATGAGGAGTTACGTCTGGATATATCAACGCTTACGAAGAGATACATGGGAAGAAGCCTGGCAGATCCATTGCTAGCACCGGCATGCGACTACCATAATCATGGTCCGGTTGATGTATGCCCTTATACAACGGGTTGAACTCTACGGAATCTATAGAGTGCATGGAGGGTTTGGGGTTTGTGTTTGGTAGACTTATCGTTCAGAGAGATTTCGATGACGGAAGGCTGTCGGTGCCTCTTATTGGGGTATCGAAGGGAAATTACAAAGGGAGTTATCCATGACTGATTCATGAAGTTGAGAGCATAACACTAGACATCGATTACATTATAAAATGGTGCGCAGACCCATGAAGTGATGCAAAATAACGTGATTTCAAGCTGTCAACACACCTGACTTTATTTTCGGGCATTTATTAGCGTGCGGGAGGAGAATTATTTTCATTATAAACTTTGTACCTTAAATAACATAATATTTCTAGGCTTAAACATTATACAAAGCAAATTCAAACGATCCGCGGTTACGATTCGCCGTTGGCTCAAATTATTGAATTTTCATTAAGAATACCTAGGTACATTGAGGACCTGTCTACACCTCTGTGAAAAGACATACAGAACCGTTGTTGTTTGCCGTTGTTTGCCGTTGATTCAAAGATTTGAATCTATGATGCCACCCTATATCTTCCCCCACCGTCACTCTTTGATCTGTGTTGCGGTTGAAACTCCACCATGTGGGCACGCCTCCTCCATCGAGTGTTGATGGTAATGGCATGGATGTGCATCCCATGGATACGGAATTTTCTTTCCCAACTTACCTCTCAATTGCCAAACGACGTCTACCGCAAGATCACTGCAATCTTTGAGTAGTTTATGAATCTCATCATCGCTCCAGACATCTTTGTCGACGCCAAATTTCTCATTTCCAATACCATAGAGAGCTACCCTCGAGAAAAAAAGCCTAAGCTTACACCTCGAATGTGTGTTGTCATATATATTCTTGACAGCCGAGGGATCAGGGAGACTATGACGCTCCTTGATCTCAACAATGAAACGATCGATTGATCGATCCATCAGATCCCTAACATCGTACTTGTCTGCCAGGAAGAATAAATCTCTGAGCCGAGAAACACATTCACCGTCGATGAAGGACTCGTTGGCAATACTACCAGTATATGTCCAGGTAATTAAGAGTTGGAATGCGTCGGGATCATCGTCAGGAAAAGTTGCGCATTGTGTAGTGGCCTCAGCAAAGCCGCCCTTGAATAGCTTCTCAAAAAACGGTATTTTGGCACAGAGTATCTTGCTGTGTACGACAAATTTGACTTTCTTGGTGCCTTTAACGCCTCCGACCTCAATTGTCACGGTATCTTTACCAAGAGCCCTACCTTTGTCAGTATAGATCTAGTATTTTGTTGGGTTATCTCTGAATTTCTTACTCGCTGTATCGCTGAACTGATCCCTCTTCAAAGTCTGTTCCGACAATACTGGACGCCATGATTTGTAGTTGATATTGTCTTTTTGTCTTTTTGTAATACACAGAACGTAAAAGTAGATGTTGTAGAGGTTGAGCTGAAATTTTATCATTGAAAAGTATGAAAATCGTAAAGCTTTTAAGTTGTCGGAACTTATTGGCTACGGCAATCTCTACGGCCACACTCAACAAACCATGAGAGAACTCCAAACGCTCTATTCAAGATGGAAATGATATTGGTGACTTGTATTAAGTGGATATCTCTGATCTTATCACAAATAACTTGTACCCCTCATCACAAATACAATATCATTCAGACTCAGATACATGTTCATATCGCATGACACGGTGCTCGAAGACTTAGCAGAACCGATAGTAATTGACTCGTGCATTTGTCACCAGTTTCAAATATCAAATTCTCGTCTTACTCGACTCAACGATACCCCTCCCCGCCGTATGTAAATCCCACACTTCCCCCCTTCACACACCTGGGATCCAACATTTCCACTCTTTTCTCAACGCCACCGAGGTAGTTTTGACCCAAATGAAGGGACTTCCTTATTTGCAAGATCACTACCCTAGTACCAAACAAGCTGGTAAGTACTTTCCGCAAAAGAAAAAGCCCAATAACGAAAAAACGACGCCAAACTATATCACACAATCACATCACCATCAATACACGCAAAAAGGGAAGATCATAGTAATCACACAATGGCGAAGGAAATGACCCAGAATCATAATAACAAAGAACTTTGAAACAAGTAAATCATTATTGGAGTTGCATCTGAGTTACATCATGACGAATTGCCAAGCAGATTATCTACAACATGTCTTAAGAGCAGTCAATAAACTTCTGCAACCACCTAAATACCAGACCAAATGAAACGAAACATGAAGAAACCTTGAAGTTCAATAACAAAAGCCTTCTTGCTTAACAGACCCCAGAAGACAAGCAGATAAGATACAACAAATGCCTCCAGGTTACGAAGAAAAGCGAATAGCATATCTCAATCCTTAAATCTATCACAAATCCGGATCTTCAGGGTCGAAGTTACGCTTGAGGTCCCTGCTGCGAGTTTTTCTAGATCTAGTATCGACGGCGGCGGTGACTACCGATTCAGCTTCTCCATCATTATTACCAGCCCCATCGCTTCCAGAAGTCGACTCATTTTGACGTCCGAGTGCATTTAGAACAGCGGCGATCTGAAGCATTTTGCGATTCTGAGAGGGGGATGTAGAAGGAAATGCACCGACACCCTTTTTTGTCTTATTGACACTTGGAGGATGATTTACGTCTGTTGCTTTTGGCCTAGCGGATGACGAAGAGCGACGCATAGGTGCAGTATATGCGGGAATGGTACTATGAGATGATGGAGCACGACGTGGAGGCGCAATATACTCAGGAGCAGAACCAACAGAAGCTGGAGCACGACGTGGAGGCGCAGTATATGCGGGATTGGTAACATGAGATGATGGAGCACGACGTGGAGGCGCAATATACTCAGGAGCAGAACCAACAGAAGCTGGAGCATGATTTGGTAATGCTTCGTAGACGGCAGCAACCTGCAGCTGAAAGTTGCGATTGCGATAAGAAGCAGTGACGGCTGCAGAAATTCTCTTCGCCTTATCAGCGGCAATCGCCTCATTATCCTCAACACCATGAGCTACCTGTTCTTGAGGAACGGAAGGTGCAACACGATGTGGAGGTGGAGTATAGGCAGGAACAGCCTGGGTAGTGCTGCGGGTTCTATGTGCGGTCGCGGCTGATTTAACGACCTTTCCATTGAGAGTAGTACTGATGCCTTCATTCGAAGCAGCTCTCTGCATTTCTTCTATCTCCTCCTCTGCTACCTTGAGCGCCTCGGTATTGTATTCGTGAAAGAGTTTGTATTCGTCCCAAACATGATCGACCATACCGTTCTCGCAAACGTAAGGGTGCTCTGCGAGGTACTCCATTACATCAATCATCTCTCTGAGAGAGAAACGCTCCTCATTATCACCGTCGATCGACTCTACAGGAGAGGAGCCTTCGTCTTGGGCATTATCTTCCACATCAAGAGCACCAGCTTCGCCGTCAATGCCAGCTTTCATGTTACCCTTGCGTTTAGCGAAAGTTGTTTTCATTGTTCCAGCGGATAGCTTAGGACTTCGACGACTACTTGTGGGAGATTCGCCGCCAACACCTTTTCCGTTGTCGCTGATTGTGGCATCACTATCACTGGGAGTGAGATGGCCCTCGTCGTCGGAGTCAAGTAGCTCAGATTCAATTGTAGATCGTTGTCGAATTGAAACTGGGCGTGGCGACTCGGTAGCAGAATTTTCAACACCCTTTCCCTTTTTTAAACTTCTCGCCTTGAAATTTCTGTCATGTTCCTCATCGCTAACACCGTACAAATCATCCTCTTCGAAAGTTGGTTCAGTCTGACGCTGGCGTTTTAAGCGTAATTGATGAGCTCTCTCTGGCGAGGAAAAATAAAGAGAGTTAACATCCATATTGGCGATAGCCTCTAACTCGGCGGTTGCGTTTTTTTCGACGGCGAGAGCGAACCTAACATGCTTCGGCTTCCTTGTGTGAGATTGAGCTTGGGAAGAGAATGTCGAAGGACGATCGTAAGCGTGAGCAACATTGAAGATGCCCATCTGAGGAAACATCTGGCGGGGTGGCTGAGAGGTGATATCGCGTTTATCTTCGTCTATAGTGCAACTGTCAGTACCCACGCTTTGACTAAAACTCATGCTTTGCAATGGGTCACTCTGGGATAGAGCAACCAAATATTCGGGAGCTGGTTGACGACGGTGAGTTTCAACTTGACGAATATATTCCGCCCGCGATTGTGATTTAACAGTGGAAGTATTGTTGTAGGTTATTTGGATATCGAAATCTGAATGTGTGCTGAAATTTAACTGACTTTTTCGACAAGCATCTTCAACTTGTGCCTCGATTTCCCATTTGTGACTTTCGTAGTTCCTAAGTCTGTTGACCTCAAGTCTCCAGCCTGGGTTATAGGTCTCATTTTCGAGCTTTACGCACAAGCGGCTACACAACGTGGGCTGTTGATAGTAGGTCAGCGCTTGGTAGTTTTGAAGGTAAAAATATACTTACATGCTTGATGAACAAACGAGCTAGATATCGAGCGTGCATCAATGACCATGCTTCGAGATTAACTTCAGGGTTAAGATTTGGTCCTCTTTGCAAGATCGATGCAGCATTTTGGACTTTAACTTTGTATGCGGCTATGCCGTTAATGAGTGCTTCTCCGAACTCCGCATGATCCTCCACAGGAATACTTTCAAGCTCAGATATAGTCGCACTAAGCCAAGTAGTTGGTTTATAAGAAACAATTCTATCAACAACAACAGCTAGCTGCTTGGAGATAGCCATGGTGGTCGTTGGCATAGAGTATAGCAAATGCGAACAAAGGGTATTGCAAGATTGGAAATAAATTGCAACAGCTTGATAGTTTTCCAAACTCTGTGCAAAGCAAAACTTAAAAGAATATACAGAATAAAGATCCAAGGCACATGCAATACACAAGTGCAATAGTGGTGGGGGACAAAATAGAACTGAAGTTTTGCGACTTTCGGAAAGGGAATCAACAACCGGCTAAATTCCGGACACCCATTTCTTGTTTCTATGGCATTTTCTGATCTTTCAAGTTATTCACTCACCATATCTACAAGTTTGCGAAGAATATAAATCCTAGATATCAGGCTGCAAAGCCATCATCTCATTGTATTTTTGAATTAGAAATGGTGAAAGACCATGTGAGGGACACTTATCCAATAAATCTCTTGGAAGTGTTACTATATCATCTGATCCATTCTCTCATATTTGGAGCTTGTTGAATTTATGAAAGACATTACTTCAGACGAAAAGTTCCAGTTCGAGAACATCCGAAATCTTCCTCAACATTCTTGTACTTGTCCAAACAAAAGGCAAAAAGCTTAGCAGAAAGCAACTGCTTGGTGAGGAAAATGCCTTCAGCTCCCAGGGAAGTTCCATTTCTTTTCAAAGAAGATCTGGGTACAACATGTATGAATGGAAAGGCAATGCTATAAGATGTCAAGTTTTTTATTGCAGCAGGTATTTGTAGGATCTTGAATGGTTGATATGGTTGATCAAAAATCAAGGATATGACAGTTGCTTGCTGCCTGTCAATAGTTTGACATAAAGCCCTTTCTCTTCTGATCTTTGAAAATCATGATTAATGATTCCAATGACAACAAAAATAATGGAGAATAAGGAGTTGCAAACGATAGTTATCGTTTGATCATCATGCAAATGTCAAATTTGCAATTGAACATCACCCTAGCCTCGAGATTACTGAAGCAAACTTCTTTCATTTGACAAATTTTTGGTCTCTGTTGACTAGAATGATACCAGTCAAGAGTTAGCAAAAGTCTCCTATCACCTTGTGCGGTTCAATGAACTTCTTTCATCTGGCAACTATTTGGCATCTGTTCACCAGAATGATACCAGTCAAGGAGTAGCAAGAAACTCCTATCCCCTTGTGCTTTCAATGATAATCATCATTATCTACAAACCCTTGGGATCGTCCCATTTGCCTGAATGACAGCCATCATACAGCAACCAAACTTCTACCATGGTACCATTCATCACTGTCAACATCAACATAGCAAACTATCATTCACAAATTAGCCATCGCAAATATATCTTCACATGCCAACCAACACCAAGACCAACATTGAGCCAACCACCAAGTTCTCCCAAATGCAAATCTCCCACCCAAACCCACCTCCCTACATCCAACGTCCTGAGACTTCTTCCCGACACTTTTATATTTACCTTCAACTCCCCTCTCCCACCACTACCACGCCAGAGCATAATGTACTCTGTGGTAAACCTCCAAGAATTTCAATCCCAGGAATGAAATAACTTTGGCATTTAGGATTCGAAGGATTTGGTTGAAGGGAGTAGGGAAGTTAACATGGAGCGGTAAAGCCACTGTGAGCACTTAGAACTATGAGTCCCGACACTCATAAACAATACTCCTAACCTAAGAGAAAACACCTCCATCTCATCTTAGGAAGAAATTCCTATAGTTAGTACTTCCTGGCTTGGTAGCTTCGCAGAACTGAGCGTGTGAAAACGGAGGTCTGCAGCTTGTGAAGTGATGAAGATTGAGTGAAGACTGAGGTGCCCAAGCGCACTGCTGACTCAGCAAAGAATATACGATCACGTGAATCTCTATGAGTAAGGGCTTTTCGAGGCACATGTAAGATCTTAGCAGTTCTAGAATTTGGAGATGAATGATCAATTGATTGTGAAGCTAAAGATATGAGATGGGGAATAATTAAGTCGCGTTGGGGACCAGCCGGCTGTTATTTACGAAAAGGCGTCACATTGGCTTCACAATTTACAACTTCTTTTGATATATATTATGTACGAACTAAGCCTTCAATACGCGCCATCGTTTCATTACCGTATGCTAACGCAACCACTGACTCCAATACAGATACCCATAGCTTCCCCATTAAACTCGTCACTTTTTTCCCTGTTGCGGCTTTACCCCCATATCCACCAAATTCGAAATACTAGTATGGCTTCCTGTCGCCTCTTCAATCAAATCTAAGTTGCTCAAACGTCCTGTCATTCTCATTTCTCCTTCTTCAATCTCGCCTAATTCAACACGTTGTTGTGAGATTGTTCGCGATATCCGTGAGGTTTGAGATGGAGTGGGTATGATGGTGTTAAATACTGAGAAGGGTCCCTTGTCGTCAGATGTGAGGATATAGAGTTTGGTACGGCTTGAGGTAGTAGAGGGTTTATGGCGTTGAAAAAATGGTTTGATAGCGGGAATAGAAGTGCCAATCTGGGAGTTTGTTAGAGTTTTTACTTCACCTGTCGATTGAAGCTAAAGAAGTCGTAGAGTGAAAGGAGGATGACTAGGAAATGATTTGAAAATAAGTATATGAAATGAGGTGCTTACTATACCGACGTAAAGCTCGACGCAAGCAGTTATCCACACATAGTAAGTGTCCCAGGATATGTCTGTAGAAATTGATTGTATGTAGTTATAATAAGTCCTTACGGCTCCCGCAACACATACCAGGAACCCGGTGGCGAAAAGAAAAATAACAATCAAACGTTGACGTAGAGGCATTTGTAGATTGAGCATTTTCGGGATAGGAATTAGGACGACCAAGCAATCAGTCAAAGTGTTGAGGATTCCAGCAAACGTGACATGAACTGTTATATTGATGCATTCGGGTTGAGGGGACCATGAGAGGAGCCAGTAGTGAGAAATTGGTCTGTTTGTTCATTCAGTAAATGGATATATATTCATGGGGAATAGTACCAAGACTTGAGCTAACGAACCGGCATTGGAAAATCGTAACGATGATGAATATCGTGCCTTGGACAGTAATCAGAATTGCAGCTCCGATAGTAATTCTCTTGAAATCTTGTCCATTTGAAAAGATTCGATACAGAAACGCAAGCATGGAGCACTTTGTGAGGGTTTGTCCAAGTGTGAAGATAAGTTGTGCAATCATGATGAGTTGCAAGCCAAACGTAATCCGCGAGGTTGGAAGATCCCAGTCGTGTAGATCGAACTTGAACACTAACTCTGAAAGAGTTGCGAGGACAGCAAACGCTGTCGATGGTAACATAGCTGCCAAAATGAGCCAGTCATCTAATCCAAAACTTTTCGTTATTTTCAGTCGAGTATAGACTCGAATAAGTATTATCAATAGGGCCAAAGGAAACAATATTCCATTGACAATTAGGACTGCATTTCCACGCCTTTCTGGGTCGACGGTGTTTGGCGCTGGCCAAGAGGCAACGATTTCAGGAGGTGGAAGGCGCATCTTTGAATGCAGATGATATCGAGACCATATTGAAGTACATGCATCGATGTATATAGTCGAAAAAAGAAACTATTAGATGAAAACTAACAATACCAGCAATTACCCTCGAGAGTCTTGAAATGTGACTATTGAAAACTATCAAGGAATTGACCCGCGTCCACCAGATGTTACGTCCATGTTGTCGTTCTGTGCGGAAGAAATCATCGCAAGCTGGAGTCTTCGACCCAAAATGGTACGATAATGTGATATGCGGCTTGAACACTACAAGCCACCAAAATCATTGCTTCCAAGTTTCCAGACTATGGGAACAGCTATGTCCACATTTATTTTGACGGTCAAAATGTTAAGTTGACGTTGTAGAAAGGTTTCCATTATGATGAGCGTCCCTGAAAAAGATCGTCAAGACGTCTTGAGAGATCTACATCGGTATCTTCCGTCGAGGGGTCAGAACGTTGAGAGGTCAAAACGCGTAGACTAATGATAACTAACCTTTTTTTAGTACGAAGATCACGTTCATAGACCACAGAAATATGAAGATAATGATTGTTTACCACTAAAGTACTCGCCCAAGAAGGGGTGTGTGGCTTAGTAGTAGCCAATCAAACAACAGTTTATCCTCATTTTCTAACACATTGGGATTTTCCAGGGTTGAACACTACCTATGTACTGAACCCTATAAAATCGTGTGAGGCTTTAGTACATATGCTATAACCGACCTACAGACTTTAAGGTTTACTTATGTGGAATCAAATTTTGCCTTGGCTAGGCCTGCTCAAGCACTAATCTACAGAGTAGCCGATAATCTCGACTAAAGGATGGCAGTTGATAATAGGGCCTTATATCGTATAAGCCTATAATTTCTACCAGAAAATGATGTTGAACTTGAACTTGATTGGCTGCCACTAAGCCACACCCCCCTACTTGGGCGAGTAGGATCACTTGATTCTACCATAGATACTCAATCCAGACTGCTCAACTCTACCATTCTGAACACACCCTTTGTGTTACAATCGCTAATAGCGTTGAAAGCGAGCAACTAACGAACCTGAAACCCACCTATCAAACTTTTCTCTTTGCGCTAAGAAAAGAACTAAAAGGGATTTTCGCAAGCATTTCTTTTTCGGTTTAACCTTATCTTCCCCAGATTTCAACATTCTAAAGCATCAAAAGATTCGATTTTAGATTCACAATGTAATAGGTTAATCTTTCAAAGAAGGCCGAGATATCCAACAATCCCAACCTACTACGATCCAAGCCCTAATGATTCGCCGGTAGCAACCATAGAAACTTTAACCGGGAATATCCAACTCAGGAAACGAACATGCCTTAGAATTCATTACTCGCAAATTGAATCCTGAGCCCCCTTGTATCAGAAGCGCGTATTCACGTTACACCAAGTGAAATCTAAGTTCTAAGGGGTAGCACATAGAAGAGATCATATAATTCCGCGTGATGAATTTGGATGAAGATCTTGATAAAGCTTTGTTTGAGGTAGTTGTGATAGACCCTTACGGACTTCCGCTTTTGATCTCCCAATCTTCCTAGTAAAACATTTGATGCCAATCATGACGAACTAAGCTTTTGCTTCGAACTCTATACTCTTTAAAGTTTATTTTCTTGCTAAAATAAAGTAGATGGAGAATAAACATAAAGCATGGTTGTGCTCAAATCAAACCTTACCCCATTACTATATTGAAAACCTTAAACATATATATAACGGTCTGTGCAATCAATCATACTCCGTCCACGGTACATGAACATGTGGGAAACTGCCAAAGACTCGCATTGACTTGGTGCCACAAATTATACTTTCAGGGCCTTTTACTGTGAAGATTTTATCCTTCGGAATTTACCCGCCCGATTCCCTACGCTCTAGAATTGAGACTGTTCGCCACCTCTCCACGGAAAATGCTAAAATTCTCTACATGTGATTTCTTCTTCGAGGACCGCTTCCCCTTTCTTTCTTCCTTCACAAGCTTTCGTCTAATCAGGGATCACGATCCTCTTCACCCCCCTATTATATAAACAAAGGGGCCTCACAATTCGTTACCTTTTTAACAATCCATTACTATTTTTAAGATGTAATAAACTCCCGATGACCTTTGTCAAATTTTTATACCTTTGATTTAAAAATTCTTTATAATTATAAAGTTATAATTAAAACTTACAGAATGTTGAAAGAATAACGAATTGCTAAGGCCTTTTTATCATAAATAAGGGGGTTCACTTCTTTCACCCCCGATTACTTACTTTCTTCTTTTGCCGCCAAACTCACATCCATACGTCATCAAATTTCTTCTGGCAATGTTTCGGACTTTTGAAGACCTCCTCATGTCGAAGAAGCGCGTGTCGGCCCACCCTCAAGTGATCCATCGGTCGGTAAATCATGACATCGAGTGAATTTGTGCTCAAATTGCCTGTTTTCTCCGAATCCAATTTGAGTTTCGGATATAATGCTTTGCCGTCCCCAAGTGGAATACGCTCGAGCTCCCTGAGTATGAACACTGGATACCAATAGCTCGGCGAATTTCTACATAATGCACCTCTTTCTTTATTTTCGACGATATGTGGAAGCATGAGGATAATAAATTCCGAGGAACTGGAATAATGATAGTGGCATCGATGATAACTTCCCTATGGACACTCAGCACCTCGAGGCTCGAATTCGAGTCGTACATCCATACCTCAGTTCTCACTAATGTATCATGAAGAAACATCCAGCAATGTAACAAATTACCACATCTACCATAGTGGTCGATACTGCAGAGAAGTAATCGTCAGGCTGTTCTCAATATCTAAAATCCTAAACTCACACCGCGAGATTCCGGAATACACCTCGAAATGGAGGTTTGCTCATTCTCAAATCAATGAGCTCATCACTCAGAGCCTGCAGTAAAGCTAGAGGAAATTCATAGGTAACACTAAAGGAAAATCTTCTCATGGAGCCGATCTCCATAGCACGCAGTCTTTCGAATCCGGATATTCATGTTCATCATGTTCCATATACGACATCTCCAAAATCCCATCTTCATCCGTATAAGCATTCTTTTTTTTACCCATAACATGAAACACAATATTATCGCCATTATTCAAACCAGTAAATCACTACATTGCCATCACAAACTTGACGCACCAAATCCTCCACACATAAATAATGATCTTATACCTGCATATTTCTACTGGGATAAAAACAGTGTTGCCACTTCACGGCTTAAGTGGGTTCCAATCCCTTGAGCTCTGATCGTGCGTCGCGTCATCACAAGTGTCCGTACCGCCAAAAGTACTGATATGTGGCCTTTCGGATTCCTTGGACTTTTCCCTTGATCTTCCAAATGTCAGAATATTTGGAGTGGCATTTGCAGCAGGCGTGATAGTCGACTGGTTTCTGAAGTAATGCTTAAAAAGTCGTGAGAGGCTTGGGAGGGAAGAAACGAGAATGTCGCATGTTATCTCAGCTTGACTAAAATACATAGTTCGAGATTTCTTTGAAATTAGAGACACGGAGAAAAAAGGCCAAGCGGCTTATCGTTGTAGAACTTACCACCAAAGACCAAGAACTAGGAATATCCAAGTTTCATCGGTTGTTTGAAGAAGCTTTATTTACGCTTCCACGACATTTGCAAGCGGAGGAGAAAAGTCAGGGGAAGAATGAGGAGGATAAGGTCTGACATAAGATTCCTCGAACCAGTGAAAATGAAAGTAGCATCAATATTAACATATTTCCCCTCAACCAGTGACTTCTGATTCCATATCTTCTCTCTCGGTGTGCATTAGAAAATCTCCATCAACGCAATCGATGTATACAATGAAGAGCCGAAGACGATTAGACCCCATAGAAATTAGCAGGTAAAAGAGCGCTTTCAGCAGGAAGAATAGCCGCAGTATCTGTAAAAGGATCGATACTTTGACGAGACATATCGCGGGGCAATATATGACTTCAGCGAGATTGAGATACTATATTGCAGGGATTTTAGGCTCATCGATTATGTACATGGGTTAAAAAATTGGCGATACTTACATATAATAGATCACTAAGATCAGAGTGATGCATATTCCATCGATGAACCCCAGCAACCCCAGGAACCAAACTGACTGCAGAAAATGCTACATAAAGAGCCTGCCGAGTGATCAGTAATATTACCAAGTATAACGAGTAAGCTATTGCAGGAGAATACCCAGGAACCGAGAGCCGTATCTTCAATATAATGTCAGCCTTTCATCACAATCCCTGATATCTAGACGAGAACCAGGGGTAATATATATAGTCTTCCCACCAAGTTTCCTATATTATACAGAACTTAGCAAATAACTTCAAAAATCACAACAATGGTGCTTATTGAGATACAGATGGAAGTAACGACCACTCCCAGCCAATGTATGCTATATGGGTGATTAAAAATGGGGAGAATCCATGGACAAGGAGATGCGGCGGCCATGGTTTCCAAGAATGTATTATTTGAAGCCATCGAAACGCACGAGGTTAGATTGAAGAGTCAGAATGATTATTGATATGATTAGAGGAGATGGGGATCTGTTTCTATAGTGGCTTGTTTATTCTGTTTGCACACCCTCAGAATGCTTTGCCACAAATATGGCAGGTTGCCGAGATGAGCTTCGATATTTTGCAAGAGCGAGGACTCCTACGTCTCACCTGAAGCGTATTCCACCGTATACAGTGATACGTGCGAAGGAGTCTCAATGGTATCCGAGAAGATAATGGTGGCGATCAACAGTACGATTCTGTAATGCAGAAACCGGAATTCGTTCGGCTAAAGTATTCCAATCCTTCTACTAAAGTAGGGTTTATTCTCCCATGTAGTTGGAGCCAGATGAATGCTCATGAAGTTCAAAAAGTGCTAGTTACTATTTATAGGTCGTATGAATAAGGTACGAAATTTAGAGTAACAACAAGTAATATGACTCAGCCGAAAGAAAAGTAAAAGATTGCCCGCCAAGAAACAACTCCTCCACATTCTTATACATTTAAGATATCTCCAGACATGTCTCCTTCATCACTTACCTATTATGTAAGTTAACCAGTGGAATAACAATAAACGACAATATCCAAAAGGGCCATAATCTCCAAGACAATTTATCTCCTCGAATGCCCCTATTCAACAACAGGTTACATATGATCAAACAACCCATGCCGTGTGTCAAGACATAACCCAATGGGGATAAATTCCAGAATGCTGGCCCAATGAAGGAGCAGCTCAAAACGATGCCCGCCGTAAGAAATCTTGCAAACCCATCACCCAAGACGAGAGGGACAGTTGCACGTCCAAGTTCCTGGTCGCCATCTTGGTCCCGAAAGTCCGTTATATGCACTGTTGCGAATATAAAGACGCAAAGAAGTGCTATCCAAAGAAGGACTTTTTGGTAATAAATAAGGCTTATACCTGGACCTAGCCCAACTTCCAGAGGCCCGGCTAAGAAGCAGGCAAAGCCCACAGCGTTCAAAATTCCTCTCGAAAACGCAGTTCGATCACCGCCCCATTCATTATAACATAATGCAGCAAGTGTCTCCACAAGAAATGGACCTGTGCCACCAACAATTATACAAAATTGCAAAGTTATTGGATATAAGCCCATTAGAAGTTGGCCACATTGTTTAGTTGTTATTCGCCCTGAAGGAAGGGGTCGCCAAGGCTTGTTCATTTGATCCTCCTTTATCGAGCTTGGATATCGTTGATTGTGTATAGTGAAGATTAGGAGGTTGAGCCATGACCAGAGTATCATCAACGGCGCCCTTTGCACAGCTTTGACAACATTCGCAGACTTTCCGAAGCCAAAAAGAGGGGAAGCGGTAATGCAAGACATGGCAAAGATGAAGCACATGAAGACAATTTCGATGAGATTGTCGCGTGTGAAGAGGTGGAGCGTATACAGATGATAACGCAGAAATTCTCCATATCGGACGAATTTTAAAGGCTTTAATTTTGTAAGCATACGTAGGTGTTCTTGGGAATAGACTGACTGTACCTTAGAGCTTCCTATTGCCAACATGTTTTAAGCTTGAAGATAATATTTGCAGGTTGCATAAAAAGCTGATGTGATATATCTGTGACCACAGAGCCAGCTCAGTCACCTTTTATAGAGGATTTTTCAACTCTGAGGATTCTCCAACTCTAATCAAATTTATAGTAGGGCTGTATATTAATAACCTACCACACCGCTTTGCGGTATATCCATGATACAAAATCCCACATCATCATGCAGCAATCTAGCAAATGTAGCCGTCATTCGGACTCATTCCCAGTTCCAGCCGCATTATTATGTACACAGCCTTGATGATCCACACCACCACTTTATTTCTATGGCAGTGCTAGACTACGTCAAAAAACTCTGCAATCTGTGGGTCTTTGCGGGGGATCTACATTGCAAGAGATCTGATGGAAGTTCAATCTGATTTGCAGATTGTTCATCGAGATTCAAGATTCTTTGTATTTGTATAAGTTGGGTACAAACAATCTGCAAGCAATCTGTAATTTGTACAGATATAGATTATTTGTAGTTGTTAGGGCAAAACCCCGACCTGCGGGGACCTGTTGTGCAGTTTAGATCATTCCATGCTCCACCCTCGAGCTCTGAGTTACATCACCTTTCCAATAGAGAGTGTGAGAATGAACGAATGATCGGAAAGGCAAATAACGACAGAGTTATAGGTGCTAGATGAGGGGGAACAGGCTATGCGTGAAGACTCTTGACGAGAGACCATTGTTTCTTTTTCCGTGATGCATTTCTTTCACCCCTTTTTTTACTTAGTGCTGGGAACGGGCGGATCCTGCAATCTTTTTCGATTTCCGCCCCGACATTGCTATTAGCAAGTTAAGGCATTGTATCCCTAAAGCCCACTCACAATCAATTAAAATTGTAACATTCAAGAACCGCAGCAACAGACCCATGATTGACCATGAGCACCCGTCTCACACACTCTGTCTCGCCCACTCTGTCTCGCCCGGTACCAGCACTATCTTCACTTCCCATGCCGTGTTCCAAACTCATTTGAAATTTCATATACATATACTCATGTATTGGCGCGGAGATCAGCGTGAAGATTGCACGCTAAGTTAAATTTTGGAGTAGAACTTGATTTCAATCCTGTAATTGGTTCCTGATCGAGCTAAAGATACGGAAAAGTGGCCCCCATGCAGTATATGTTGTCTTCGCAAAGCAACTCAGTATACCATACTCTCCCCACCCCTAAGGAAATGTTAAATTTTTAGCTTGCAGTACGCCTAAAAATTTAACATTTGCTTAGGGGGGGGTAGTATTGGCAAGAAAGTGACACTTGCAGCATGACTAACAACATACGGTGTAAGGGGAAAGTAATGACGTGAAAGTAGCTTGCAACGATATACGAGTAGATATTTATTGTAACAGTAGTGGTACTAAAATAGAAAAAATGGGGCCGAACATGATTTCGTTTATAGCAACCTTGCATGCGTGAGCCAAGTTACCGGGACTTCTTCCTTCAACCAAGAGTTGGCCTCCTTGGGACAAAACTGCGCAATTTTGAAGTTGGTGAAAGGATGATCGGAGCTCGACATACTGCAGAATGCAGATGTTATCCACTAAGCCAAATCTATACATCCATATCAAGTATGAAGCTGAAGAAGAAACGAGATAGTGCTGCGAAGCAACGTATATTGGTTGCAATGTTATTCAATGGTTGGCTAAGAGTAATGCCGAGAAAGAGTGCAGATCAGGAAGTAATGAAGTGCAGAAGCGCCGCGGTAACCAATCAGAAAGCAAGTAAAAGGCAAGTGAAAAGCAAATGAATAGCAAATGAGATGTAAGTCAGAGATAAGTGAGACTGTGAGAGGCAAGTGAAAGATACCAAAACATTTTTTGTTGTTCCTTCTACGCACGCAGTAGATGTTTGTGCGCTGCTCCAGCTACATGTGATTGCCACGTGTTTGCATATAAAATCTCAAACTATAACCTTACTACGAGTTATAGTATATTTAAGTGCTCAGAGCTGGATAATTCTGTTATTTTACCTCCGCAATGCAAAGGGCACAACGAAAGGCATAGTAAATAGTAAAAGGCTTAGTAAGAGGTACAGTAAGTAATACAGTAAGAGATAGAGTAAGAAACACGGTGAGGAGCACGGTGAGGAGCATAGCGAGAAGCATAGTGAAAAGCATAGTGAAAAGCATAGTGAAAAGCATAGTGAAAAGTAGTGTAGAAGAAAGGGTAGAATTGTTTGTTGATTGCAGGTGTGAGTACGAAGTAAGAGAGCGGATATTTTCCTACATACCTAGGTAAACCTTACGGTAAATACCTCAAATGGTATATTTTTAAGTTTCGGTATATCAAATAGTATATAACATTAACAAAAAAGACTTAACTAGTATATAAAATACTATATTATATAAAATATAATTTAATTTTAGTTTATAATAAAACATTGATTTATAATTTAATTTCATAAAATTTAAGTTTTAAAAGGTTCAATATTGGGTTTAAAAAATTTAAAACTATAAACCTTACCTAACTTCGAACTCTCGTCGCGCTCACCGCCTATATTCTGCCACCAATAAGAGACTAATGAACAAGCATCACGCTTCTTATCCTCCCACTCCCCCTCGATACCTCCCAGAACATGTGCCCATCCCCAAAAAGTCATGCGATCCTATATAACTTAATCTGAGAAACGTTATGCAGGAGCTATTGTTGTTGTTGTTGTTGGACATGTACTCCGTACGGGATCGACGAATTCGTATCCAACCGGTGTCGGAACCAGCCCTCTAGTTTCGTTCCATGAAATACCTCTCTAGGACCTCTCCCGTTCATTCTCATAGCAACTCCCTCCCTCGTTACTTGTCCTGAAAAATCTTTACTATCATGACAAGTAACAAAATCACCCGGGCCTTTACAGGCTTACCCCTTCTCGCATTTTCCATCGGGTGCTTTACATGTATGGGTCGAGAAGATGCCCTACGTCTCGGAGAACAGATTCTTCCCACCGGAAGGATATCATGGGATTTTGTTGATATTCCCATCGTACAAAACTTTTACGGCGTTGGCTTCGTCGATAAGCTTTTTTGGGGTATCTGTATTGCATTTGGACCCTCGGCATTTGGTGTTGACCCAGTTGCCTGGTATCAAATGTTTAGTTTTCTCTTGGATGTCAGCCTTTTGTACATGATTTGGATGATCGAATCTTACAAACCTGTTAATCTTAGGACCCCGTCCTACCTGTGAGTACCACTACGTTCCATGAGACTATTGATTTTAATCAACATTCAGCCCTGTACTGTTCGGGTTTTCAATGCAATTGTTCAGTGCCGGCGTCGTCGCCCCAGTCTACTTTTATCTCCACTATGTTACATCTACACCTGGCACATTGAGACGCCCGCAGCTCCATGAGTTGGATGCCCCGTCCAATCGATTTCTCATTCTCACCATATCCATCTTCTCCTACATTCCCATCATCATGATGTATTGGGGAAGCACGATCTCCATACGGTATTGGTGGATATGGTTCTGGCAATTGTTTCCCATCTGGTTCGGTCTCAGTCAGATCATCTTTTCATACATCAACACCGGCAAGACCAACCTTGTAAAAAACTCTCAAGCAGCACAATTCGCCATCAAGATCTTCGCTGTCATATCTGGTATGGCTTGGCTCTACGTCAATCTAACATCGCCTTATTCACCCATGACTTTATACTATCCAAAGGCTATCGAGCAACCCACTTTCCCTCAAGCCATGAGAAGGGCACTCCAAGCTGATCAAGTATTTTCATTCGGAGCTGGCTTTGTCTGGTTACTGTATTTGATCGGCGATATGAAGAATGCAGGTCTCGTGGACAGAAGCTGGTCATCACTTCTTGCACGCGGCGCGGCGATTTTTGTTCTCGCGGGCCCCGGTACATTACTTGCTGTTGCGTGGTTATGGCGCAATGGAATTTTGACAAGACAGAAGAGCTCAACATCTTGAATTAGCTTTCGGACGCGCCACTGTGGATATTGGCATTTGGGGCTGAATTCTTGTGGCTACTATGTTTGACTCGCAATATGACGGATGGAAGACTGGTTGAAAGAAGTTGGGCATCGCTTTTTCCACGCAGCGCTGCTCATTTTTCTTCTTTGCCAGTATATTAGGTGCTCTTGGGGGACTGCGAAGAAATGGCATTTTGACAAGACAGAAGAGCTTATCATCTTGAGCTAAGAGGGTGGTGAATTGACCGTCGATTCATTTTATACTACCAGTTCATAATTATTAAATCAACCTCCCATATCAATAAATCGAATAAAGTTATCAATTCCATCTGAAATCCATTCAAACCCCTTTCTTCAAAACTCGTTACTTTGAAAGCATACATACTGTATCGCTTACCAAAACAGTAAGATTACCTAGTACATACATGCCTACTCAAACCACGCCCACATAACAACATCATTGCGCCAATCAAACCACCACCCACATCAATCAAGGGAAAAAAAATACCACCTAAGTAATAATCACATACATACAAACAACCCACTCCAAACCCCCAATCCAATCCTACAAGCCAGGCCACTGAACCCCAGTAGTATCTCCAACATTCCAAACTGCAGTCCGATATCAGCGGTTTACAATATCAAATCCCCTTTTTGAAATATAGATATCATTTGAACACCCCCCTCCCTCCTCCTCTCCCCTCTCCCCTCCCCGCGCCGTCGAACCCAACACATCTCCCAATCTCCCAATCTCCCAATCTCCCAATCTCCCAATCTCCCAATCTCCCAATCTCCAAATCTCCAAATCCAATTAAACCTTAAACCTTAAACCTCAACCCCATACCCAAAAGCCACAATCAACACCCCAGTCACCCCACTTTCTAATCTATGTACCTACCTAGTACTTCGTAGCATATCAAACATTCCCCCTTTCCGAAGAATTCCACTCTGGGCTTCTTGGCTTCTAGGCTTCTGGGTATCTGTCAACACAATCCTATCCGCTTATACCAACTTTGTAATCTTACCATGCATATAATAAGGATAACCTGGACGAGACAACTTACAGGATAGGGAGATGTATGTATGTATGCCACAGTCTGTACTCTTGGATCATCGAATTGGATGGAATGAGGAGGAAAATGAAGAAATAACCACACAGGTATAAAAAAGTACCAAAAAGCAAACACAAATAGGAAAGGGTTTGGAGGTATGTACCAATCATTCATTCATTGGTGACTCTCTGAAACTAACCACTAACTACACTATCCCACCCCCTCCCTCTCTACATCTAAAAACCACCCTCCATCCAAATCAAATCAAAATAAGTAGAATGGAACCCTGTCATAAATCATAACCCATCTCCCAAAAGACATCCAACCGACCAAACACCCACCCAATTCCAGCCAGCTTATCCCGTGCCCTTGTGCAAGCTTTTCTTTCCAAAGAACTCCGGTGCTAAATTGACGGATGGATATACAACTTTAAAAACCCCAGCTCCCAGCTCCCAGCTCCAATTTACTATCCTCCCATTCATTGCCCAATTATTACAAGAATTTAATTCCCCTCCCTAGCTTATCCACCAGAAACGAAAGATTATGCTTCAATACCCAGCTTGTCAAGATCTAACCTGACTTCGTCCCCTCCCAGGCGTAGCACCACCAGCTGGCGCACTAATATCCCTTCGATTTCCACCTTCCACCATTTGCTTTCTAGGTGTCATTGTACCATTTGCGATACTTCTTGCTCTCCCTCTCCTTTCTCGGATCATTGCTAGAGCTTCTTCTCTTGACATGGTTGACTCCAGCGCTGGATTATTGGTATTGTTAGGAAGGGTAAGGGATGTTGGAGTCTTTGGCGTTGTGGGATATGCTTGATTTTGATCTTCAGAAGGGTCGGCGAGTGGGATGCGGGTTGTAGTGGAGACTGTATGGAAGGTTGGTTCATGGTGGGGGTGATGGTGATGGGCGTGGGCGTGGTGAATAGTGGTTGAGGTAGAGCCGTTTGAATTTTCGGACTTTGTCTCATCTTCTACTGCGGCATCGGGTAGATTGATAGGACTTTGAAGTGATCTATTGGTTTTTGGGCTCGCGACTTCATCGAAAATTGAGAGAAGGGAGGTATTGGTGTCGGAAATCAAAGCGGCTGCGGGGGGGTCATGAGACGGCGTTACTTCTCTCTGTGGCTGGGTAGAATGTTCCGATGGTTGTTCGATATGATCGTTGGTTTTCGATGATGTGTCTTCCATGGAATCTGACGAAGACCCTTCAGGTACTGACTTGAAGATGCCTTCAGATGGTATAAAAACAGTGCTCGTTCTTGGAGCCTTGGCTTGTCTTGTCGAGTCATCATGAAGTTCCTGTGCGTCGGTGGACTTTCTTTTGTTGGACTTTGGTTCGCACACATGTAGGCTAGATTCGATCTCCAAGAAATCAACTTGATCAAGGGCTCGGTTTGCTCTTTGAATCTCCCATTCCAACCTTAGTCTAAGATCATCGAGTTCTTCCTGACCAGCCCCAGATACCATAAATGTAGGAGGATCTATTGACTTTCTAGCCTTTTTTGGTGGTGACAATTCGTCCTTAGTGGCTTGTGGTAATGGTATACGTCCTTCTGCAGCAATCCTGGCGATTTCTTCATTCTTGGCAATTGTCTTGAATGCATCTCTTTCCTGTTCGACCAACTTGATCCGTTCTCGTAGTCGTGCCAGTTCTTCCTGTGCTCCGGCAAGTTGATGTTTTGCTGCAAATGCTTCTTGTTCTCTCTTGACACTGCGACTCTTCTCCTGCTCCAAGCCACCTTGAACCATTCTTAACGTATCTCGTGAAGCTTTTAATTCTTCTTGAATTTTGACCACGACGGATTGTGATTTAAATCCTTCTTTTCGAGCTCTTCGAATTTCTTTCTCCCATAATGCTTGTGTATGTGAATGCGTTTCTTTCGCTCGACCGTAATTCTCCTGGGAGATGAGGGGTTAGCAGGAATTCACATAAAATGCGCAGATTCATGACTTACCATGACACTTTCAAGTCTCTCTCCCACCTTTCTCTCTCGTTCCTTTCCTTCCTCAACCTGCCTTCTTAATATTCTAGCTTCATCTCTGTATCGGCGCATTTCACTCTCCGCCTCCTCTCTTCCAACCATTGCGCGCTTCAAAGCAGCATCATTTGTTTTTCTTTCCAATTGCTTTCCTTGATGAGCCAATGAGTTGAATTGTGCAATCTTATCATTGACTGAACTATCTCTCGAGTGTTTACTTTTCGAACCCTTTTCGGTAGGAGATTGTGGTAAATCCCATTGTCTTTGTTGATTAGCACGTTCAGGGGAAACTTGATACAATGGTGTACCAGGAGGACAGTTCTCCGCAAGTCTCTTTGGTGAATCCATTTGGGATATGATTGTAACCGGAAATATATTATTATGATTATGACTTCAGTTATACCAGGTAGTTGTCAGAAAGATTTAATAAGGTTCGGTTCATGGAGAAATTGTTGTAAAGATGGTCCAAGTTTTGGATTGTTTACTTTACTAGTGCTTATTTTGGGTTAGTGTGGTTTCCAGGAGAACGGACATGTTGATGATACAAAATGGAACAAAAGATTGAAAATCAAGATGGGATGAGTATGAGTATGAGTATGAATATGAATATGAATATGAATATGAACATGAACATGAACATTTGATGGGATTTTTAGTTCTTGTTTTGATACTTGAGGGGAAGGGAAATCGAGTTGTTATATTCCTTCATTATATACCCATAAAGTGCCCAGGTGAGTCTTGATCTTTCTTATATCTAAATTTATCTTGTCTATCCATCATCACCACATATTCGATGACATTTAGAAGTCATCCTGAGAGTGTTTCCTAACAATGAATGATACAGGTGATGGATGACATTCGGGTCATCTAGTAAGTAATGAAAGGCTTTAGAGAATACAAATGTCCAAATGTTTATGTCTATATGTCTATATGTCTATATATACCTCGTACTCTATGTCACCAGTGTCATATGGTCTTGTGCCAAAGATACAGAGACATTTCGTTCTAAGGTACTTACTACTCTAAACTCTCTCCCCATAATGTGACCATCAATTCCAAGAGTATCACCACAGTCAGTTCAAATACTTAACCTACCCTCGTCACATTGTGAACATCCTGTTCATACTGTTACAATTTCTCTCCATCAAAGTACTTCCAACTCATTCCTCCCAACAACATAACCATATGATAAACTTCTCCTTCCTTCTCACTATCAACCAATCCTATTCATACCATCGAGTCCAAAGAAGCCTCATATTGAAATCAACAGCGCTCCTTGTTACCTTCCATCTCCCTCTTCAGAAATACCCAGTACATCCATCCACCTCCATCATCTGCCTAAACCGCCAAGCCATCACGTGCAAGCCCACCAACAAAATATCCATCACGTGCTCCTTTCTGCCTGCAAAAGCGGAGCTGAAGCCTATTGATCCCGCTCATGCTCCTTGCTAACCATCCCCCAAGCGAAATGAAGTCATTGAAATCAGGTAGATTCATGAATATTGACGTAAATCTTCCACCGACAGGATGGAAATAGATGCGAAGATGTGAAGATATAAATATTATGATTGTTGCTCGGATTTGATTTTTGAATTGTTGATTTAAGGTTGTGTTTGATTTTGTTTTGTCTTATGAATTTTGATGGGTTAATGAGCATATATATTCAAGTTTAATACCCAAGTTTGTGACGAGAATACATAACCTATCAAACCCGCAACGGTTGATATCCAAATCGCACGTCATTGTAACAATCAACATCAACAACACCAACTCGCCCATCCACCATGTTCACCTACCCCCTCTTCAACTCCTTCCCCACCGACATCCACACCCTCATCCTCCA
>NGKG01000003.1:738962-798191 GCA_002162505.1 Myriosclerotinia scirpicola
CATAGATTCTTCACCCAACAACAATCTCAGTGTCTCACAAATCAAATCCTCCAACGTCAAAGTCAAATACCATCAAGTACCATCAACAACCATCAAATCCACCCCTCCCACAAAAAAAACCAAGAAAAAATATATATATATCCCAAAACAGAAAAACTAGCGAGATCCCATTCCAGTGATTCCACCACTCCTTCCAAGTTCCGTCCCGTGCAATCCACTTACTCAAAAATATGGGTCCACCTCGATACCCACATGCCGGATATCCATTTCCGGACTATCCGATGATATGATACGATGCGATGCGATACGCTACGATTGCAATGGTTTCCAGTGTATGTATGATACAGAGCCTCATTTTTATTCCTCAAGCCTCACTCTCGCCTCACTTGTTCGAAAGATTCAAAGGGTGAATGAAATGATGCCTTTCCTTTTCCTTTTTGTTCCCTTTCACTTGGCACTCGCCGATATGCAGGAAAGACTCCGTAACAAATACTGTAATGATAGACTTCAATCGGGTTACTTGTTCGACGGGAGCGATGAGCGCGGACCACTGGACCACTAGATGATATACCGGTATATTCCCAAACCAGCCAGCCAGCCAGCCAGCCACCTTACAAAACCTACAGGGCTTAAACACCCCCAAAGAACCCTTCAAAATGCCCGCTACAGCGCCACCAGTAGTAGACCGACATTCCAAGAATCTAGTCCATAACAAAAATTAAAATAAGGAGCTATATCCGATATAGCCGCTGTATCATAGTACCCACATACAACTCAAAGCTCAATTTCTTAGCATTATGCATAAAACATCCGATCCGATCACATCGACAAATAAAGTAAATAATAATGAACAATTAGACTGCAGAATCCATATGTAAGCAAGCCAATAATACCAAAATTTGCACCCTGGCACTCAGCAGGTTCAGCAACTCAAAGCGCAGACACCGCTCCAGATGTTCGCTTACCGGAAACCCCTAGACATCAGATCCTTCTAGTGATGTTCTAGCGAGCTTCTAGCGGAGCTGTGTTGATCCATTTACGTAGTCTTGCAGATTTTTTTTAACAACGGGCCCCGTTGCGAACAGTGGGTGTGGCGGATCTGCGCAGTGATAGTGTATGAGAAATGTTGAACAGTTGGTACTGGTGATGATTCTACAAATGAAGAGTATATATCAAATTATCTAGAGTATTTAAAAGGTGTGATAATATTTATCACAAAGTATTTCGTCTTTCAACAATTGAACATGTTTTGCACCGTTAGGGAGTCGAGTCGGGAGTTATGACTTGGCAGGATGTCAGGATCCCAAAATTAATCTAGTGCCGGCTTCTTTGTGGGTCAAAATCGTGAGGGTAAAACTCGATATCAACAACGATTGAATCAGTCAGTCCACCAAAATATGGAACTCTGACACCAAGTATCGCCGAGGACTTTTCAACCGTCCTCAATACGGTTTTTTCTCGCTCTATGACGACATAGAACAATGGCAACACATACCAGTACACCGGTTCCCTACTGCCAAATGTGGTGCCCCAACAAATGGAGAGCATATTAACGTGCTTCCACTCCGGAGATTCCTGATTTGAACTGATTTGAAAAATTGAATAAATTTCTCCAGCTCTCCCCTCATTTTACAACATGTCATCTTCTCAAAATCCTCACAGCGAACCTCAAACATACGATATGACAGACCTTCCAAAGCATGATGGGCTTCGTCCTCCGGTTGATGCCAAAGACAGTTCGAACTCTGAGTTACCGGACTTGACTCACAAGGAGGATCAGACACCATCCAAAGGGCGAGTAGTGGGAGGATCCTTCTTGGAAAGAATGCGTGGCAGCGACTCCGACAATAGTGAAGATGGACCGCTCAAAGAGGTCGACATCGACATGCCAGAAACTCGAACGGAACTCATAACAAAAGATGGCGAGGAATATATCCTTCTTCATTTCACCAACGGAGATCCGGAAAATCCATTCAATTGGCCTGCAGGAAAGAAAGTTTTCATCACTCTGTTACTCTGTATGATGACACTTTTCATCGGGTTGGCAACAACAGCATATAGTAGTGGAATCACAAAGATGTGCGACGATCTCGGTGTCTCAATAGAATTGGGACAATTGGGACTCTTCTGTTTCAATATGGCTTGTGCACTGGCACCATTGTTCCTGGCACCTTTCTGCGAGTTGGTTGGCAGAAAGATTATTTATATTGGAGCTTATGCCGGATTCATCATCGTCTTCATCGGACTAGCTCTCGGCAAGAACATCGCAACCATCCTCGTTATGAGAACATTGAGTACTACTCCCCATTTTTAAACTCGTACTAGGCAATTACTAACTGCTCATAGGTGGATTGTTTGGTTGCGTCGGCACCATCCTCGTGGGTGGAACCTTCAGTGATATGTATACACCTGATTCGAGAGCTGTTCCAATGGCATGCTTTGCCTATGTAGCAATCTTGGGAACGGTCGGTGCGCCAATTTATGCTGGATTTATTGACGAAACAATTGGCTGGAGATGGATTGAAGGAATTCAAGGGTTGGCCAACTTACCTCTTCTCGCCGCCATCCTTTTCTTCTTTCGGGAAACCAGAGGTGGTGTGGCATTGCACAAACGTGCCAAGCGTCTTCGAGCTGCCACAGGCGATCAAAGATACAAAGCTGAAATGGATCTGGAGGCAAAGGATTTGAAGGAAATGCTTCATAATTCTTCTGTCAAGGCTGTCAAAATGCTTGCCACAGAGCCTGTCGTGTTTGCATTTGGATTATGGATCGCTTTCGCTTGGTTCGTGACCTTCTTGTTCTTGTCGGTCATCCCAATTACCTTCCAGGAACATCATGGCTGGAGTGAAGGTGTAGGTGGTCTGCCATATATTTCCTTGTGTATTGGTGTGACTATTGCCTTTGGCTTGAACTTCTTCCAAATCAAGAAATACAAGTCCATCATGGCCGACCACAACAACCACATCGTTCCGGAATCCCGCCTCTACGGTGCCATGTGTGGTGCTTGTTTCCTTCCCATCGGATTGTTCATCTACAGCTTTACCCAGTATGGCTTCATTACATGGGTTGCGCCCGCCATTGCCCTTGCACCAATCGCCATGGGTATTTTCTTCATTTTCGAATCCACATACAGTTATACCTCGGATTGTTATGGAGAAAATAGTTCCTCTGCCATCGCTGGACAAGGATTGATGCGTAATACCTTAGGTGCCGTTGCACCATTGTTTGCAAGCCAATTCTTCCACAACGTCGGTAGTCAATATGCTGGTCTCATTCTCGCAATCGCTGCTACCGCCTTGACATTTATTCCTTTCATCATGTTCAAATACGGACATCTTCTGAGAGCTCGATCCAAGCTTGCCAGTACTCAGAAAGGCGATCAAACTCAAAAGGACAAGACAGGTCTTTACCCAGCTCCTTTCGTATGAAGAGATGTATGAGGGCGGAGTCGACTTCCAAGAATTAAAATTGAGCTCCGTCTGGCATGACTGGCTCCCGGCATTTTCCATTGGAATATTTCTGTCAAGACTGGAGCCTTCTTGGATATACTGATTTCCGAACTGTTCCCAGAACTTGTCGACGTTTTTCGCAGCGGGTCGCTTCGCGGTTTTGTTATTATTTAGTGTGTTATGGCACTGCGGGATATCGGTGCCAATGATTGGAAGATTTGCGATCGCATCTGTGAGGAATGTCTAAATATTGAAAATATGGATGAGTCGGCGTTTGTCATTTTGGGATATAACTGGGAACAAAAACTGTACGATACCAATGGAATTGAAGAAACCGAATAATTTATATATTTCCCACCTGCGTCTCAATGATCAGTCGCTGCTCCCAATTTTCTTGATAGACTCTGTTGTTTCATGGAACCAAATGTAGGGCAAACAGGAACTTAGATGTGATGTCTTATTGTCTAGTATTCCTCTGGTACTTTTTGGACTCAACGGCTTTCACTTCTATCGCAATGAGCCGAAACTGTTGTAGATATTCGTGTGATACAGTCGTGTGAAATGTGCAGAATTCATTCCCAAGTCGTGGCAATATCGATAAGGTTGAATCTGTATTGTTTTGAAATTGTAGCCCGAGGCGTAGGAATGAAATCATGACACTTTGATATCCGACACCATCCGTGAACATTACAACATCTCTTTTCGGGGCTGTGGGGGATGACATGCATGTGGGGTACTCCGTACGTACGGGGTAAAAAGATTTGGAGAAAAATTGACTGAAGAGAAAATCTTTCCCATCGTAAACAAAAACGAGCGGGAGCCGGTGAGACTTTGTATTCCTGTACATTTTTTCTCCATTGCTATCCATTCGGGAGTTGTATATTCGACAGTACGTACGTACTCTTCAGAATTTGGTAAATGCAGAGATTGAATCGATGACGAGTCTTTACCCCAGGACTCACTCAGGTCGGGTAAGATAAGATTTGGAGAAAGGTTCTCATCCTCCACAAACAGGTGAAAGGAAGACAGTGATACTTTATACGAGACTATTACGAGTATTCCCAAATATTGGTACTCCACCCGTTTGCAAAAAGGGGGAGGAAATACTTGGTACTTCACTTCCAAGGTTGTAGTTTATATCACATAATACTCCGCACAATATATGGGTATGGGGAAGGGGAATGGTCTCAAAAGGGTAATCCCCGCCATGTGTGGATTCATTTCCTGGTAAAAGCTTTGCCGGCGATGACATTTTTCAATAGAGTACGTACCTACTAGGTATGACGAGATACTTGTGTGAAATATTATTTCGTGTCCGTTTGTCGAAAGAAGTCATTCATCGCGGGTAGTTAGTTGCACCTTCGTGATTGAGTATATTCGTAACATTTGATCATCTCAAGATGATGTATAATATTCCTCGTCAAGTTCATCCGATAGATCGATCAATCTCGTATGGGTGCGACAGAGTGCGACAGAGTCAAACAGCTAGTGACATTGGAATTGTCAGATAACATCGTTATCGCCATCGCCAGATGTGTGTTCCATGTGCTCGACGATAAGTTTGTACTTCCCAATACCTACCTACAAGGTAGTATTCACGAAAAGTTGCCAACTTCGATCAGCGGTCATAGGTTGGGGGTTCCATTGCCTCGATACGCGTTTTGTGCTTCATGGCTGAGAGCATCCCGCAAACAGTATTGTGTATTGGAACAATTTGGTGACGAATCTATCAGTTTTGATTGACCGTGGAAGTAGAAGATGATTTTACATGGGAAAATCCCAATAGCAGTCAAAAACGTCAGAGTCTAGTAAGTCGTGCCTTCCATATTTGAAAATATTGAAGTCCACCAAGGTGCACAGCAACGTCATCCAAACAGCTCTGCTTGTTATTTCTATTACCATTGAAATTTCTTTTGAAGAGCCTTCTTCTTCTATCTCTCAATTATTTCTCAATTCTCTCGTTCTACTAGATTAACATCTAGAAATTATCAACTGCCACTATTTCCCGTTGATCCCAACGGCAATTCGTTCAAAATGGATGAACTAAAGACTGGCCAAAGTACTTCATTCTCTGATGAGATAACTGACAAACAAAAACCTCAATTTTGTTTGAGATGGGAGCGATATTCATACGCACCGCAGCGTCCACGGGGCCCTTCAATCATCTTGGTAGACGACGAGAATGCTCGTAATTGGTCTCCTGTCATCAAATATACCATCTCAATTGCAATCTTGTACACAGCTTTCGTGGCGTAAGTTCAAGTTCACACACTTCACATATGCACACGTGCTTATCATATGACAGAACTTTTGGAAACTCTACCTACACGGGAGGTATGCCTGGAGTCATGGCATCTTTCGGGACATCCAAAACGCTGGCCACGGTTCCAATATCTTGCTACTCTGCAGGCCTTGGTGTGGGTGCATTGTTCTCAACAGCATTCTCTGAAGTCTTCGGCAGGAGAATCGTATACAGAGTCACTGCACCTTTGGCATTGATCTTCACACTCCTGGGAGGCTGCGCTACAAACTTTGCTACCGTTGCCATTGCCCGAGCACTCGCTGGTCTATTTGCATCTCCTTGTCTAACAGTCGGTGGAGGCATCATAAGTGATATATGGAACATCAGTCTCGAAAAAACTGGAACCACTTTCGCTGCCTTGTTCGTATTGTTTGTCGTCGCTGGTACCCGTAAGCATTGCATTGTTTCATTTCAACACTCCTGAATCTCAAACACCTGCATCGTATTTCATCTTCAATATCCTCTCAATTCCTCAGATAATTTTTGTTTCTCAACTTCCCCCTCAAAACTTTTTAACAGGCAAGCACTGACTTTTCGATGTGGCAGAGACTGGACCTATGGCTAGTTCAGCCATAATAACACACCATTCATGGCGGTGGGAATTTTGGGTTTCAGCTATCCTTTTCGGAGGCTCTACCGTCATCGCATATCTACTCCCCGAAACATACCAACCACAAATATTGCGACGGCGAGCAGAAGCAAAAATGGGCCTAGTTACCACTAGAGCGACACTTACCAGACTTGTTCTTACTTCTCTAGGACGACCTTTACATATGCTTCTAGTTGAGCCCACTGTATTACCTACTGGTGTGGTTATGGCAATAACACAATCTGTGGTCTTTTCATACTTCGTATCATATGCTGCCTTGTTTCAAAAAATCTACCACCACTCAGCATACGAAGTTGGAATGTCATTTTGCCCTTTGATAATTGGAAGTATATCTGCAATTCTCACAATTGCCATTTTTGATCGAGTATTTTATCGGAAACCACGGAACGAAGCGATTAGAACAGGGACGAAGGTGGCACCAGAAAAGCGTTTATATCCAGCTATGCTAGGATCCATCACACTTCCAGTTTCTCTGTTTTGGTAAGGATAAATTACCATTCAATGCATCATTCTACGCTGCTGACAGAATTCAAAGGCTCGCATGGACAGGTCGCGCAGATATCCCCTCAATTGTTCCTATCCTATCTGGTGGACTATTTGGTTTCTCATTTGTCCTAACAATGGTACGTTTCCCGGTTCAGTTTACAAACAAGGGGCCACAAGCTGATCGGATTTCCCTTAGCTATGCCTTCCAGTGTATCATAGTGACTTCTATACTGCTCATTATAGCGCATCTATGTTGGCCGCATTAACATTCATGCGTTTCTTCGTCTCGGCTTCTTTCCCTATCTTCACACCAACAATTCTCGACAAACTCGGCTTCACATGGGCAACTTCAATGTTAGGCTTCGTAACTGTATCCTTGATACCAATACCTTGGATCTTGTATAAGTTCGGTCCTTATTTGAGAAGTAAGAGTCGATATATCCAGGCATAGACGCAATCCACGCCAAAGTCACAGAAGCAGGGTCTATTGCTGGTGGTTTATATAGCTTCTCTCTTCATTTTCACATATATTAGGATTTATGATAAATTCGTTTGCTTCTCGATTATAATGAATAAGAAAGTAGGAATCAAAAATTACATCTAGCTGCTCTCAGTTTCACAAAATTTGTAGATAATTGCCAGAAATCGTATTTTTTAATATCTAGATCATACATCGAGAGAAGATACGATGTGCGTCTCTCTTACCTCTTCGGTTGTTAACCTATTGCATATTAGGTACATATCGCTACAGACATCCATCCCTTTTCCACACCCAACTCGGAACTCCCTCTCCTCTGGTCTCCTCATCACTGCCAGGTTGGTTACCGGGAATCTAAATTTCTGGGTTAGGAAACTCGACAAATATAGAAGTGTTTGAGTCCTAATATAGCATTACGAGTTCATATCTGTTGTGAAGCTATGTGTATTTCTGAAGCAGTATGCTGCTTATTGTGATACTTAATGCTCGCGATTTGTGATTGAATAGCCAGGTCGCGGTATGGTACTATTCTGGCATCTTTTCAACTGTTCATGATGGTTGAGCCCTCGCGTTATTGATGATTTGACAGATCTTTGGGTGAAAATGATTACATAGTGTTCCACTATGAGCTTTGTTCAAGCTGCTCCATACCGTGCTAAGTTAATATGATCTACTTGAATGGGAATTATGAGTGAAGATAATGAGTTTCTGCGACTCAGAAGGAAGTGATTGGAAGAGTACCAATATTGAATCTTTTTCGAAGTTATTTCTGGCTGGATCAGAAATTGTGCCTTCGAGTAGAAGGACTGTGACTGGACTATGAATTTACTGTAACATCAGAATAAATAACTCGAACTAGGCGTTCTCCCAGCACAGCCTACCATGTGACGAGCGTTCTTAGTGAATCCATGAAAACATTTCATTTCAAATTTTGAAGTCCTGGAATGACTTGGAGTAAGAAATAAACAAAAATGGAATATTGGGAATTTGAAGTGCAGTCAGGGCTATGCAGATAATAAGACTGAGATGGTGGAATTCCCGACACCTCTCGCGAAGATTTGATACTTTTTGAAGATTTGCATGAGATATAAATGTCCTCTTTGATATGCTTAGAACAACAAGAACGAAATGAATCATCAAGATGAAAACACACATCGATGAATCCTTCATTCAATGCACGTGAGTCCAGTTACGATGTAAAGTCCAAGTACAAAAGAATGCGCACAAAGCAAAATTGTATTATATTTCTGAAAACATTTGAAAAGCCAGGCACCCAAACTTCTTCTCTAAAGAACCAACGACAAGCTACCTTTGGTCCCCTCCCAGAAACCGTGAAACTTTCAACACAGCCCCATCAAACGAACGGAAAATATAAGAAACATGATACCAGATAATTCGCACTTAATCCAGTATCAGTAGAAAAGCATGTAAAGAGTGAAAATGATCTGAGTCCTGGTTACCCTTGAATCCCCCACAGTGTGCTTGAGAAGATGTCTAGAATTTCTCTTAGGTTAGCGATTTGTATATTTTACTTTTGAAATGAATTTGAGTCTACATTAGTCACTTACCAACCGCCAGATTCCATTACACCTACACTTTAAACGCAAGAACAGACCCATCATCAAGCGATCCCTTGTCAGAAACCCGGTAGTGCTTGTGACCTCTGGTATGACCGCTCTCACGTGTCCATCCACATTCACAGTCATCCCTCCGCCTGTCATCCTTAGGATTTGTTCGCTTGATATATACGCCATATTGACTGTGCCCTCTCTCCAATCCGGAATCCGCAAATACTTTTCTAGACTGTTCAGGCTTCCTATGCTTTCGTGGCTGAGAAATGAAGGCGTGTGGGCTAAAAAGGTCTCGAGCTGACTGAAAAAGGTCTTTGAAGACTGTGGTGTCGCTCATGTGTGTTGAATTTTTGAGATTTTCGCTATCTCTTCGATACCTAACATGATAACCTTGCTTAGATCTGCTATCCTGCTTGGGGTGCAATTTACGTGATACCGCGGAAGCTCTATACTCGATGGACCTCTCTCGCTCTACTGGCTTTTTGACGCTATCATATCCCGGCCGTGGTGAACGCCACTGAGTTTGGCCTGGCTCATTTTCGAGATTTTCGCTATCGCATCGATACCTGACACGATAACCTCGTTTGGAGCCTCCATCCTGCTTGTGATGCGGTTCACGTGGTACCGCCGAAGCTCTATATTCGGCGGACCTCTCTCGCTCTACTAGATTTGAATTTCTTCGAGCACTAGCATATCCCGCGCTCGGTGGACGCCACTGAGTTTGGCCTGGCTTATTTTGGAGATTTTCGACATACTCGCGTGGTTGTTGGACTACTGGGGGACGATATGTGACATTGATAACATTATATTTTTCAGCAGGGGGTAGCGGCGGTGAAACTTGAAAGACATGTGGAGGAGGTGCCGTGGGCTGGACTTGTGGTGATCTTGCAGATTGCTCTGGCGAGAAATATATTGGGTCGTTTAACCGTCTTCGGACTGTTTCACTAGGCATAGGTAGTTGTTTGTTATATCGAAAGTAAGCTAATTGGATGCGGCGAGGTCTTAGAATATACGACTTAAAAATTTTATAGAAAAGTTTTCGAAACGAGAAATCGAAAAAATGAAAGGGGCGAGCCTTTATATATTACTTTGCTTTTCTAAATCAACATTTTGAAGAATACAATGATTCATGGTTCTAAAGTATGAATTACTATATATATTGTGCTTAAAGGTGTATATGACTTGATACAAGTTTGGAATAGGTGAAATGACTACAAAATCAGCGAGAAGTGAATGATATATGGGAAGAAAACGAACGACTGGAACCTTGGTGGAATGACTGTAAAAATTAAATCTAAAATTAATGAACTAAATGATCATTTCATAAAAATTAACGGAATGAATGAATGAGATAGAAGGAAAGTTTAGTTATAGCATATGAATGAATAATGTCCCTCCATTTGCAATAGAACAATTATGTTTAAGCAATCAATTTTTTTATTCTTTCAACTTTCTTAAAAGAGAGAAGAGGAGGGGACAAGAAAAAGAGAACGGAGGAGAAGAAAGGAGAAAGAAAGAAGATAAGAGAACAAAGGAAATAATAATTTTTATTGAATTGTACGATATTAATTTGAAGTAATCAAAGCGCACTACTCGGGAGGATTGTTGCACCCTTAGATCCGAAGATTCCAAGTGGTTGAACATACCAGGTATCTAATGCCTGGCAACAAAAATGATGTACGTCAACAAACGAAAGGTCCAGCTGTCAAGACAACTGAAAGCGAAAAGCGCGATACTACTTTAACCTTAATAAAAGCATTGAAAACGAAGAAAAGCGTGATACTCCTTTAACATTAATAAGAGCATTGAAACCGAAAACGAAAAGCGATCAAAGCAATATAAGCAATGTGAGATTGACCTACTACAGTGCATTACGGTCGGCCATATAGTAGGTCAGTCTTAAATCACTTTTATCCCTTTTATTCTTTTTATCTTTTTTATCCTTTTTATTTCTTTTATTCCTTTTATCTTTTTTATTCCTTTTATCTTTTTTATTCCTTTTATCTTTTTTATTTTTTTTATTTTTTTTATTTTTTTTATTATTTATATTTATAAAATTTCATATTAAAAAAAAAGTTTGATATTTATTCTAAATTCAGAAAAATGCTATTGTTTTTGTTGTTCTTATTTACATTAATATTATTTTTCTTTTTTGAACTAAATTCTTTCTTTTTATTTATAAGATTATCAAAATTAAAAATATTCTTTTTTCTTTTTTTATATTTTTATTTAATTGCTTTTTTTTCTTATATAATTAATACTTTTGCTTTTCTATATATTTTTAAATTAATAACTTTTTTTTAATATATTTATTTGATTTATTTATATGTATTTTGTAAAAGTTGTATTTTTATAAAATTATATTTTTGTAATTTATTATAAAGATAATGATATATTTTAATATATGATTATTGTAAACTAAAAAAAAAACAAATATATTTTGTTTTAAAATTTTTTTTTTTAAATATTAATTTATAAAACTTTATTTGATTTTTTATTTAATAAAAATTAAAATTATAATTTTCAATTTGTTTTTTAAATTTATTTATTAATTAATATAAAAAATTAGGATATTTTTGTTTTATTACAAAATTCTTTATTATAATATAATAATATAAATTATTTAGTTTATTAATAAATAAATAATAAATTTGAAATAATTATTTATAAATATAATAAATATTATAAATAATAATAAAATAATTAATATATTTTTGAATAATAAATATAAATAAAAAGTATAAAGCAATTTGATTTTTTATTATTCTTTAAAATTAATTATTATAATAAAAAGTATTAAATAAATCTATTTATTAACTTATTTATTATTTAATTATTTTTTTTTATTATTTTTTAATATAAATGTTTTTTATAAAAAATTTATAAATCTAATATTAATAAAACAATATATTAATTTTTATAATTTATTATAAAACAATTTGGATTATAATAATAAAAATGGTTTTAGTATTTATATCAAATTATATTATTTTAAAAATACTATATTTTTTAATAATTTTAAATATTAAATTTTTTATTGTAATTTGTATTTAATTAGAAATATTAATATAATATTTGAAAATCTGTTATAAATAAACATTTATTATTTTGTATATTTAAAAATTGTATAAAAATAATTTATTATATTTATCAATATTTTAAACTTAATTAAATCTAACAATTTTGAATTTTTTTTTTTTTCTTTTTTTTTTAAACAAATTTGAATTTTAATTAAATTAATTTTTTATATAAAATTTTAAATTTGATTTTATAAAATAAATAATAATAAAATTAACTATATATTTTTATAAGTATAAACAAAACTTTATTATAAAAATTATTTAATAATAAATTAATTTTGTATATATTTTTTTGTTATTTTTATTATTTTATTATAATTTTTTTAATTTATTAAATTTATTTTATTTTTTAATTTAACTTTTTTTAAAACTTAATTGGTAAGATTATAATAATTATAAAAATTGTATAAAATATTAAATATTTGTTTGTAATTGTAATTCTAATATTATAGTTTTTAAATAATAATAATAAATTTAAGATTTTTCAAAAAGTTTAATACTTTTTTTTTAATATCTTAAAATTTTAAATATTAAAAGTAAAAAATTTTATTTTAAAAAAAGTTAATATTAAAAATATTTAAATATTTAAATTAAAATTTACAAAACTTAAAATCTTTTTTTTGTTATTTATTTTAAAAATTAAAATATAATAAAATTTTCTTTAAATTAAAAGTATAAAATTAATAATTTATAAAGATTCTAATTAGTAATAATAAATAATATTATATTAATTAATATATAATATTAATATTATTATTGTTATTATATTTGTATTAAAAAAGATATATAAAGAATTTTAAATATAAAAAAGTTATATAATTAAATTAAATATTATTATATTTACAAAATCTTTAATTTTAATTTTAAATTTTTAATAATTTATTTTAAAAACATATTTTTTTTAGGTATTTTAATATTTATAATTATAATAAAAAAAGAATATTAATTATAATTCAATTATAATACTAATAAGTATTAAATAAAATTCTATTTTAATTTATTAATTTTTTTTATTATTAAAAACAATATAAATATTTTTAAATTAAAAAAAACTTTTTTTATAAATAATAAAGAGAAAAAACTTTGAATTAAAAAAAATTGTTATAAAAACAAATTATAATAAAAGTAAAATATAATATATTTAAAAAATTCTATATTATTTTGATAAAAGTAAAATAAACAATATGTTTAAACTTTCTTACTTTTTTTTTTATTATAAATTTATTTAATACTTAATATTAATATAAGATTTTTAAAAAACTTTTTGTTAAAATTTTTATTAGATTTTTTGTTATTTATAAATAAATTAAATAATTCAGATTTTTTATTTGAATTATTATTCAAATTACTTTTTTTTTTAAAATAATTAGCTTTATAATAGTTATATTAATATTATTAAAAAACTTTGTTTTAATATTTGTTTTTATTAATATTATTTTTATATTATTTGTTAATTTAATTTAAACTTTTTTATTATTATTATTTATATTAATAAAGAAATTATTTTTGTTTATATATCTTTTAATTCGTTTTTCAATTTGTTTTTTATATTAAATATATTTTGTATTTATAAATAAAATTAAAAAAATCTTAATATATAAATACTTGTTTTTAAATTCCAATTATATTTTAGTTTTAAATTCTTTTTTTTCATTTTTTGCAATCTTTAATTATTCTTTCAAAAGTTTTTATTGTTTTTTTAATTTTGTTTTTTTTTTGTTTAAATATCAAATAAAAATTACAAAAATATATTACTAAGTTTTATTATAATATTTAAAAATATTTTATAATTTAGGATTTTCGAATATAATTTAATATAGTTTTTTAATTGCTTTTGTTTAAACAATATAAATATAATAATAAATTTTATATTTGATTAATTTATTAATAAAATAATTCTTTATTTTTTTAATTATAATTAATTTTGTATTAATAATAATATTTATTATATTAATACAATTATTTTATTTTTCAAACTTTTTAAAAATTTTTATATATTATTATAATAATTTGTATATATTATAATAAAATATTATATATAATATAATTATAAATTAATAAATATTACAAAATTAAACTAAATCTTTTTTGTAATTAATAATTTAAAAATTAAACAAAATAATTATATTTTTTATATTAAAAAAATTAAAATTTATTAAACTAAATAACTATTTGCTTTTATTTTAATAAACTTTAAAACTTTTGTTATATTTAATATTAAAAATCTTTTTACAAATACTATTAAATTAACAATTATTAATATTATTTTGCTTTTTTTATTATTTATTGAATTTATAAATTATTTAATAAGAGAGAGTTCAAAAATTAATAGTTTTTGATTAAATTAATTAAATTTAGTTTTTAAAAGAACAAAAAAGTTAATCTTTTTTATATAAATATATATATTTGATTTAAACAAAGAAAGATACTGTGGGAAAGCACATGTTTTCGATGTACTTAGAATAGCTTAGTCTACTATCACGTGACTACAGGTTCAGTTGATATAGACTCGTTGAGATCCTAAACTTGTACTCATCAATCGAAATATATAGTTGTTATTGTCTACCTAACTTTACTCTTTCTAATTATTTCGTTATTGGTAATTTTTGTTAATTCTCTATATATTATTATTAGATCTCTAACCTTTGTTGTCTCCTCCCAGCGTGCTATCGGGATGCACGTATCTCGCACGACTTTTTCACAATACTAAGCCTAATTAAACTTAATTATTATACAATACAATTACTAACTATTTCTAATAGAAAACACGTAAAATGGGAGGTAGTATTTTAGTTGAAATGGGTTACATAATTTATTAAAATCTAAATTCTATTAATAATTATATAAAAACGCTTTTTAGCCTTAAACCACCATATTAAAAACCTGGATTATTAAAACCAAAGCTAAACTATATATATCCTTGTATATCTTTTTATTTAAATAATTATAATATTATATTTTATATACAATAAAGTAAAGCAAAGCAAAGTGCTTTTTGGGTATAAAACTTTTATAAATTTTTATAAGCTTTTATAATTCTTAAAAAGTTTTATTAAAGAAAGTTATATATAAAAAAAAAAGTAGTTAATGCTGTTAATATAATACTTTAAAATACTGGAAAAAGAAAGATGTATAAAAGCAAAAATATTAACTTTTGTTAGATCTTGTTTAATAATTATTAATATTTTAAAAAAAGTTTAATTTTTAAAAAAAGACAAAACTATATATTAAAAGTTTTAAAGAGAAAATAAAATTAAAAATCTAATTAGTTAGCAAAAAAGTAGTTGTAAAAGTTATAAAAAACAACTAAAAAGATTTTTTAAATTTATTTTAAAAAATAAAATAAGGGGATTCAGAAATGAATAAAACTATAAATAAAAACTAGTATTTAAAAAGATTTCTAAGTATTAAAGTTTATATATAAACTTTATAAAAAAATAACTTTAAATATATTAACTTATAGATTTTAATACTTTAAAATATCTTCTTTAAAATAAACTTATAAATGTTTAATATAAAATTTAAAAAATTTAAAATGATTAATATAAAAAAAGCGTTTGATAAGTTTACTATTGATTTGTTTTAATTTATAAAATTTTTTATAATTATTAGCAAATCTTTTAATAATAAATAAACCGCGATATATAGAATAAAGCTTTTTTTTAGCAAATACATTATTATATAGTATTATTATATTATTTAGTTGAAAAATAATATGAATACAAATTCTTATATTGTACTTTTTTTTATTAAAAGTTTTTTTTTAATCAAAACATTAAAAAACTTTTTATTAGATTATTTTTTGTTAATATATAAAATCAAAAACTTTAATTTAATGTATTTTTTTAAAATAATTTTTATTAATATTAAAAATAGTGATAATAAAGTTTTAAATGTTTATATAATTTTGTATAGGATAATCAATTTTGAAAAATCCAATTAGTTGATATTCAAAAAGTATTTTATATAAAAAGTGTTCTAAATAAGCAATTTTATATATATTGAAAAAGTTAATAGAATTTTGAACTTTCAAAAACTAATCTGTAATTATGAAAGCGTATGCGGATCGTTTTAGTCATAACTACTTTTTTACTTTTATATAATTGTTTTTTAACAACAACACTATATAAAATAAATTCCTTCAGTAGAATAGTTAATTAAGCCATACTTTTTCCATTACACCGAACAAAAATCGTAAATTATAAAGTATAAGATAAGTAGTGTTTTTGGATAAGAAAAAAGGTAATAAAGTAATTACACATAACTAATAATGCTTGTACAATAAATGAATAATTAGTACACATAAAAATCATATAAACCCTATATTTTAATCAAAGCTTAAACCACCACTTCAAAAAATAAGCAAAATAAATACAATAAACCTTATTATTATCTACCTACCTTACCATTTATTTTTATATTTTATAATTTATAATTTCTATTTGATACAATTAAAAGAGCATACCTTAATTAACTATTCTACTAAAAGAATTTATTTTATATAATGTTATTGTTGAAAAACAATTACTTAAGTATATAAAAGTAAAAAAGTAATTATGACCAAAACGATCCGCATGCGCTTCCATACTGTAATTTCTAAATTGATTTTTTTAATAATTTTTTCAAATAAATCATTACCTTTTTCTACTATTCCAATAGATTTCTTTGCTTTTACTATAAAGGCAATAAATAAGGTTCCGCTTTTCTTAGCAAATTATTATACAATTTTATTCTTAAAATAAGTATCAAGATTATACAAAGCTTTTATTAAAGTTCCGATTAAAATGAAAAATTAGTTTAGATATTTTATTATTTCAGCATTTGTAATATCAATAATAAAGAATATCTAAATATAATAAAAAAAATAGTTAATAACAAATAAAATATAACTAAATAATATAAAACCTTTTTAATCAAATAAGTTATTGTTATAATTTATATTTTCTATAGTATATCCTTAACGTATTAGTTTTTGCACTATAAACTATATTATATTAAAAACCTGGGCTTTATTAATTTGAATAAATAAAAATAATCTAATAAAATCAAAGCCAATTAAAATAAGAAGTCTATCAATTTTGTAAAATATCAAATAAATGATTTTTTAACGAATTTTATATTTCGCACATTTAATACAACCCAAAATATATTCTTTAATATTTAAAATAAAAGTTAACCAATAATGATTTCTAAGCTTTTTGGTAATAAATTCTATAGCGTAGTGTTTTTTTTGATTATAAACATAAGCTAAAATATCGGAAATTTTATATTTAAGAATATATTTCTTTATAACTTTACAAAAAGTATAAAAAAGTTTATCTTCAAATATAAAAATTTTTTTCGTATAGTAAAGAAAAGATGCTTTATCAAAATGTAACAAATTATTAAAAAAAATTCCTATATTGATATAGTTGTAGATATTAATATACCATTCTTTATAATTGTAATGAGAAAGTACAAAACTATATTAAATGTTTTAAAAAAGTATAATAAGATGTAAGATTAATTTAAATTCTTTAAAAAAAGTTAATTTAATTTGAAAAAAAGAAGAAATATTAATAAATTTTTAAAAATGTTTAATTTTTTAAAGATATAAAAGTTTTTTATATCTATTTATATTATCTTTTCAAATCCATTTGAAATTGTTTTTGTTATATTCTATATATTTAATAGAATTAATAAAATTATTTAATTAATAATCTTTATTAAAAAAAATAATACAAAAGAAAGTATCTATAACTTTATTTCAAATACCTAAAATGTATTTAATAATTATATTTAAAAAAAACAATTTTATAATTTAATAAATATAAATACTTTAAACTTTAAAATTAAATATAAAAAAATAAATAAATGGCAAATGATTAGTGTAAATAATATATAAATTTTTATTATAAAAATAATAATAATATTTGTAAACAAATTCAATTATAATAAATAGTTTTTGTTTATAAATTTTATAAACTTTTTAAATTTTATTAAAAAAAAAGAGTTGTAAAGAATAGGAAAAATAATTAATAATCCTTAAAGGTTATTTAATAATAAGCATTTTTAAGAAATAAAATATTTAACAGTAAACACACTAGCATTTATATATATATAAATTGAAATAGAATAATCAATTTTATATAATTTAACGATTGCAAAGTATTTTAAATACAAGGTTTCGAAAAAGATTTGTTTATATACATTTTATTACTATTCAATTTTATTAGTGAGATGTAACAATAAATAAAAGATTTTAGCAAAGTTCTTAATACTGTATTAAATCATTTAAATAGTAGTTAGAAAACTATAAATATTAATAATATTTGTGGGAATAAGGAAAATATTGATTTTAAAAGATTTTATTAGTTTCATAAAAACAATTTTATTAGTTTTATAAAGGACTTTTAATGTTTCTATTTAATTAACAAATATATAAATTTTTTAAAAGAACAAGTATAGTTTCGTAAAAGCAAAACAAAAAAACAAATAATTTGCTAGTATATTATATATATTTTTAGGGGTTTTGTAATTAAAGAATATATTGTTAATATAAAACTTAATCAAAACTAGGCTATTTGAAAAGTTGGATTTTAAGATGGATTAGAAAGAGTTGTTATATAATACATTAAAATTATCTAGAAATTGATAATTTACAGGTAATAAAAGGATATAATCAAAAACAATATAAAACAGTTCAAATATAAAAAAGCAAACAGTTTGTATATTTTAAAAAACCTAGATAGATTATTTTTAAATAGAATCTCCTATTGAAAAAGCAAAAATATAACAATTATTAAAATAAATAAGTATTATTTAATAAATATGTTTTAGATTAAATTAAAAAAACATTTAATAATTTAGATAAATTAAATATTTATAAATATTTTAAACTAAAATGTAATAACTTTCAGGTATAATCTTTTTAATTTAGAAATAATCAAAAATTATATATTTTTTAAGATCAAAATTATTAAAAAACAGGTTAGTTAAATATATAACTTTTAATTTTGAAACTATTAATAATATAGCAAACTAATTAGAAAGCTTACCATTTGCTATTTGTATATATTTGTATATATTATATTATTATCCTTTAATAAGAATTTTATTTAACTAGTATTATTATTATAAAGAGAATCTAAAACAGAATTTGATTTTAAAAAGTTTAATATCGGGATAAAGGCAAATTTGATAAATATATATTATAATTAATAATATATATCTGAGTTTTATAATATTTAAATCCTTATATATATAAAAAAGTTATTCGATTTATTTGTAAAGTTCGCTAATTATTAGTGGTTTTATATTAACCTGTATATTTGCTAGTTATTTATTAACTATTTTTTATAGATTTATTAAAAATGGTTTAGGTATAGATTGCTTATTTATAAAATAAAGTTAATTAAAGATTTTGAAATTATTAGGATAATTAAAGATATCAATATAATTAATAGGAATATATTTATTTTTTAAATAGGATTTGAATTTGAGTCTAGGAGTAGTAAAAGTGTTAGAAAAATCTTGTTTAAAAAGAATATTAAAAGAAATATTAAGTTTATTTAGTTAATTTAGCGAATTTAAGGATTCAAATAAATAAACTTAATTACTATATAGAAATAGTTTAGAGTTTTATTAAAAACTTAAAAATTTAAAATATTTTCATCAAAATATAAAAATAATAAAAAGTTTTTACTATTAAAAATTAATTTTAATATTAATTTTTCTTTTTTAATATAAAATAAAAAGTTAAATAAATTAAAAAAAAAAATAAGGAATATTTTTTAAAATAAACATATTTGTCTTTTTTTTTATTTTAAGCAGTAATTAGTTTAGTTTTTATTATTAACTTTGCTTTTTGAATAACAATTGATAACCTAGGTTTTTAATATGGCGGTCTAAGGCTGAAAGGCGTTTTTATATAGTTATTAATAAAATTTAGATTTTAATAAATTATACAATTTACTTTAATTAAAATATTAACTCTTATTTTATATATTTTCTAATGATTTACGTAAGGATAATTAATCCCTTTTTAATCTACTTTATCTTTTAATTGCAATATCAAGTTTTTTATTTTTTTTTTAAAAAACCATTTTATAATACTAATATATAGAAAAATTGTATAATAAGAAATTATTAGTTTTTATCAATTTGAAACTTTAAATAGAATTATTACTTTTATTTAGATTTGTTATATAAAAGATTATAATACTTTTAATTTTAATATAGTTTGTTTTCCTTTTTTCAATATCTTTTAATTTAATATTAATAAACCTTTTTTTATAACTTATATTTATTTTTTATATTACCTTTTTTTTTGTAAGATTTTATATTGTTTTGTAATCTTTTTTAATATATATATTTGTTACTTAATTTATTTTCATTTTTTTACAAATTCTACAAATTATAATAAAATTTAATACATTTTAACAAATTATTGTAGATATTATATTAAACTTTTTTTATTATTAAATCTTAATTAACAATCTTCTTTTTTTTTTTAATTTAAAAGCTATTTGGTAGATTTTTCAAGAATTAAAACTATTTACATTTACTTTTTAAGATAAAGTTTAAAAAAAAAAATCTTTTAAACTACTTTTTTCTTTTATCAAATTCATTATTTTCTTAAATTTAATATAAAAATTAATTTTAAAATTTGTAATTTATAAATATAGAAAATTTATAATTAATTATTTTAAGTTTTTTTTTAAATTTACTTTTTAAAAAAAAACTAAATTTTTTTTAATTATCAAAAACTTTTAAGAAAATTTATATTTATTATTTAATAACTTTTTTTTTAAAACTTTTTAAATAGAATATCAAATATTTCAATTTGAATTTATTAATAAAGAAAAATAAAAATATATATTTTTTTTTTTGATTTATATTGAATTTTTGTATAATATAAAGTTCAATTTAGTTATTATAAAAGTATAATAAAAACTTATCAAAATTAAAAAATTTTTTGATTTTAATGGATTCAATATAAATAATATATTTTAATTTTAAAAAACTAATTGAATTATTTTTTTAATATTAATAATCTAAATTACAAATTATATACTTTTTTTAATATTATTTTTTTTAAATTTATAAATAAAACTAATTTATAAACTAAGAATTTTAATTAATTTATAAATATTTTTAATAATATAAAAAATATTATATTTAAATTCAAAAAATCTTTTATTATTGTTTTTAAAACAAAATATTCTATTTAATAAAATAATATATTTATTTTTGTTAATTTGGTATTAATAAATAATTTGTAATAGTAAAAAAACAAAATAATAAAAAAGTATTTTTAACAAGTAATAGAATTTTAATAAAATTTAGGATTTATAGATATTTTATTTATTATAAAAATATCTTTTAATAAAGTTATTAATATTAATTTATAGAATATTTTTATAATTAATTTTGTTAAAAAACTTTTTAATATCAATTTTTAAAATCAAACTATTTTTAATAATATAGTTTGTAATTTTTTGTAAAAATTATATATTATTATTATGAATATAAAAAAAAATTTTAACCTTTAAACCTTTTTTTTAATAAAAAAATCATACAATTTATTCAAAAAAGTATTAAAGGGATTAAATTTAATAATCTTTTTAATAAACAAAAGCTTTAAATTTTATAAATTGCTTTTATTTTAAAATCGAATAACTTTTTTATTTAATTAAATTAAAATTAAAAATAAAGCTTTTAAAACTTGAATTCAAATTATATAATTTTTTTTTAAAATAATAGTAATAATAATAATAATGGAGGTATAAATAATTAGAATAAAAACAATAAAATTAGTATAATGCGAATAAAAAGCGTTTAAAAATCAATACTTTTTAAAATAATAGATATCAATATTCCTAATCTTTTTATATCTCAAAATTCAATTATTAATAATTTAGAATTATACAATTATAATAAAAAACCTATTTATTTTAATTACAAATAATACAATCATTATCGAAATCTTTGTATTTTAAATGTAATATTTTTATTATAAAAATAAGTTATTTTTAAAAAGCTTACAAACTTTAAATATATTATAATTTAGTTTAATTTAAATTATATTATAATAAAAAAATTCAATTAAGAATTGTTTTATCAAAGATAAATAGAATCTACTTTTTTATAAATTGCTTTTAATAATTTGCCCTCAAAGAATTCTATATTTTATATTTGCTTTAGTTACTTTTTTAACTTTATAAATAATATTAAAAGCTTTAATAATTTTAAATTTAATTATTTTAACATTGATATTAAACTTACTTTTAAATTTAAATAAAAATCTTTTTTAAAATTAGTTTAGTTAAAAAGAAATATTATTATATTATACATTTATTCCCTAAAATTTATTAAAGAAATTGTTATTAATACTAATAATAAATTTGAATTTAAAATTATTATATTTAAAAAAAAACTTTTTTACAAATATCCTAAAATTATTATAAATTCTAATAACAAAAATTAAATAAAACTATCTTTTTGTATTTACTTTAAATTAATTCTTTAAATAGTATTATTTGTATTTAACTTATTTTTTTCAAAATCTATTATAATTGTTTTAATAACAATTCTTATAATTATTTTGAAAATTATTTTTATAATCTTTTAAAAAAAATTATTTTATTCTTTACTTTTTTTATATATTAAAAAAAAGAAAAAATATATAAAATTTTTAAAATCTTTTTTTTAATATTATTATATAAAAAGGTTTACTATTAATTAATTATATTAAAATACTTTAGCGTTTTATAATAAAACAAAAAGAAATTAATATTATCAAATTCTATTAAATCTTCCTTAATACCGTAAAGCATCTACACCAATTTATTATTAAAAAAAATACTACTAAAAGAAAATATACTTATAAATCGCTTTAAATAAACAATTATATCTTGAAAACTCTATACACCATTATTTATAGTATAAATGATTTTCAAAATATTTACTTTTCTTATATTAATCAAATTTAATTATATTTCTTTAAAATTAAAATCACTTTTAAACAATTTAAACTACTTTTTCTTTACAAATAAAATAATCTTAATTATACAATTCAATTTCAATAAACTATAATTAAAAAACAAAAGCTAATTAAATCCAATTTTAAATATAATCTTTAACCTATTGATATTTATATTATCCCAATTATAATTCAAATTCAAAATAAAGATTAAACTTTTTACATTAAAAGTATCTACTATTTAAATTGTTTTAATAAATTTATTAAAATAATACTTAACAAATCTTATTATATTGTAAATTAAAGATTCGATAAAAATATCATTTCTTTTACAATAATAAATCAACTTGGCTTACTTCAATACTTTATTTTCTATACTATCTCCATAAGAATTGTTAATAATATTAATATTAGTTTTAACAAATACACTTTCTTTAAATTTTTAATAAATAATATTTGATATAATATTTATACTTTTATTTAACCAAATATAAATAATAATCTTTTTCGAAAATAAAAAAACCTTTTTTTAGAATTATTATAATTATTTATAATTAAAAAATAAATTAATATTTTCAATTTAATTATTTTAATTAAAAACAAAAACCAAAGTAAAGAATATACTCTAATTTAAATGTTTTAATTCCGCCAATCATTTTTATATCAATTGATTCTTTACCCCACAAATCCTTAATATTATATTATTATTTAAAAAATAGAGTTAATAATAAAAACTAAATTAATTGCTGTTTAAAACAAAAAAAAAAACAAATATATTTATTTTGAAAAATATTCTTTATTTCCTTCCTTTAATTTATTTAACTTTTCATTTTATATTAAAAAAAAAAAACCAATATCAAAATCAACTTTTAATAATAAAAACTTTTTATTATTTTTATATTTTGATAAGAATATTTTAAACCTTTAAATCCTTAATAAAATTTTAAATTATTTTTGTATAATAATTAAGTTTATTTATTTGAATCTTTAAATTTATTAAATCAATTAAATAGATTTAGTATTCCTTTTAATATTCTTTTTAAATAAAATTTTTCTAATACTTTTATTATTTTTAAATTTAAATTTAAATCTTATTTAAAAAATAAATATATTCCCATTAATTATATTAATATTTTTAATTATTTTAACAATTTCAAAATCCCTAATTAATTTTATTTTATAAATAAGTAATCCATATTTAAACTATTTTTAATAAATTTATAAAAAATAGTTAATAAATAACTAACAAATATATAAATTAATATAAAACTATTAATAATTAGCAAACTTTATAAACAAATTTAACAACTTTTTTATATATACAAAAATTTAAATGTTATAGAATTTAAACATATATTACTAATTATAATATATATTTATCAAATCCGCTTTTATTTTGATATTAAACCTTTTAAAATTAAATTTCATTTTAAATTCTTTTTATAATAATAATATTAATTAAATAAGATTTTTATAAAAAAATAATAATACAATATATATAAATATACACAAATAATAAATAATAAGTTTTCTAATTGATCTGTTATATTATTAATAATTCTAAAATTAGGAATTGTATATTTAATTAATTTGTTTTTTAATAATCTTAATTTTAAAAAATATATAGTTTTTAATTATTTTTAAATTAAAAAAATTATATTTAAAAGTTATTGTATTTTAATTTAAAATATTTATAAATATTTAGTTTATTTAAATTATTAAATATTTTTTCAATTTGATTTAAAACATATTTATTAAACAATACTTATTCATCTTAATAATTGTTACATTTTTGCTTTTTTAATAAAAAATTTTGTTTAAAAATAATTTATTCAAATTCTTTAAAATATATAAATTACTTACTTTTTTATATTTGAATTGCTTTATATTGTTTTTAATTATATTCTTTTATTACCCATAAATTATTAATTTCTAAATAATTTTATTATATTATATAATAATTTTTTTTAATTTATTTTGAAATTCAACTTTTCAAATAATTTAGCCTTAATTAAGTTTTATATCAACAATATATTCTCCGGTTGCAAAACCCCTAAAAATATATATAATATACTAACAAATCATTTATTCCCTTATCTTGCTTTTACAAAATTACACTTGTTTTTTTAAAAGATATATATATTTATTAATCAAATAAAAGCTTTAAAAGTTTTTTATAAAATTAATAAAATTGTTTTTACAAAATTAACAAAATTTTTTAAAATTAATACTTTTTTTGTTTTTATAAATATTATTAATATTTATAGTTTTCTAATTATTATTCAAATGATTTAATATAGTATTAAAAACTTTATTGAAATCTTTTATTTATTATTATACTTTATTAATAAGGTTGAATAATAATAAAGTATATATAAACAAATCTTTTTTAAAACTTTATATTCAAAATACTTTATAATTATTAAATTATATAAAATTAATTATTTCATTTTAATTTATATATATACAAATGCTAATACATTTACCACTAAATATTTTATTTTTTAAAAACATTTGCTATTAAATAACCTTTAAAAATTACTAATTACTTTTTCTATTTTTTATAACTTTTTTCTTTTTAATAAAATTTAGAAAATTTATGAAATTTATAAATAAAAATTGTTTATTATAATTAAATTTGTTTACAAATATTATTATTATTTTTATAATAAAGATTTATATATTGTTTATATTAATTATTTACTACTCATTTATTTTCTTATATTTAATTTTGAAGTTTAAAGTATTTATATTTATTAGATTATAAAATTATTTTTTTTAAATATAATAATTAAATACATTCTAGACATTTAAAATAAAATTATAAATGTTTTTTTTTATATTATTTTCTTTAATAAAAATTGTTAATTAAATAATTTTATTAATTTTATTAGATATATAAAATATAATAGAAACAACCTAAAATAAATTTGGAAAAACAATATAAATAAATATAAAAAACTTTTATATTTTCAAGAAATTGAACATCTTCAAAAACTTATTAATATTTTTTTTTTCTTTTAAATTAAACTAACTTTTTTTTAAAAATTTAAATTAGTTTTATATTTTATTATGTTTTTTTAAAATATTTAATATAATTTTATACTTTTTTGTTACAATTATAAAAAATGATATACTGATATTTATAATTATATTAATATAAAGATTTTCTTTAATAATTTATTATGTTTTAATAAAACATTTTTTTTTTATTATATAAAAAAATTTTTTATATTCAAAAGCAAACTTTTTTATATTTTTCAAAAAATTATAAAGAAATATATTTTTAAATACAAAATTTCCAATATTTTAGTTTATATTTATAATTAAGAAAAATATTATACTACAAAATTTATTATTAAAAAACTTAAAAATTATTACTAATTAATTTTTATTTCAAATATTAAAAAATATATTTTAAATTATATTAAATATACAAAATACAAAATTTGTTAAAAAATTATTTATTTAATACCCTACAAAATTGATAAACTTTTTATTTTAATTAATTTTGATTTTATTGGACCATTTTTACTTATTTAAATCAATAAAGTTTAAATCCTTAATATAGTATAGCTTGTAATACAAAAACTAATATACCAAGAATATATTATAAAAAATATAAACTACAATAATAACTTATTCAATTAAAAAAGTTTTATATTATTTATTTATATTCTACTTATTATTAATTTTTTTTTTTATTATATTTAAACATTCCCTATTATTAATATTATAAATGTTGAAACAATAAAATATCTAAACTGACTTTTCATTTTAATTAAAACTTTAATAAAAACTTTGTATAATTTTGGTATTTATTTCGAAAACAAAATCGTATAATAATTTGTTAAAAAAAACGGAACGTTGTTTATTGCCTTTATAATAAAAACAAAGAAATTTACTAGAATAATAAAAAAAAATAACAATTTATTCAAAAAAATTATTAAAAAGATTAACTTAAAAATTACAAATTAACCTTTAAAAATTCAAAATTTTATTAATTTTTTCAATATACACAAAATTGTTTATTTAGGATATTTTTTACATAAAATACTTTTTAGATATTAATCAATCGAATCCCTCGAAATTAACTATCCTATTTAAAAATGTATAGATGTTCAAAATTTTATTATTATTATTTTTAATATCAATAAGGATTACCTCAAAGAAATGCACCAAACTAAGATTTTTGATTTTATATATTAACAAAAAATAATTTAATAAAAAATCCTTTAACACTCTAATTAAAAAAAAACTTTCAACAAAGAAAAGTACAATATAGGAATTCGCACTCACACTATTTTCTAATTAAATAATATAATAATACTATATAATAATATATTTGCTAAAAAAAAACTTTATTTTATATACTACAGTTTATTTATTATTAAAAAATTTACTAGCAATTATAAAAAATCTTATAAGTTAAAACAAATTAATAATAAACCTATTAAATACTTTTTTTATACTAATTATTTCAAACCCTTCAAATTTTGTATTGAATATTTACAAATTTATTTTAAAAAAAATATTCCAAAATACTAAAATCTACAGGTTAGTATATTTAAAACTACTTTTTTATAAAGTTTATATATAAGATTTAGTATTTGAAAATCTTTTTGAATATTAGTTTTTATTTATAATTTTATTTATTTTTAAATCCTTTTATTTTACTTTTTAAAACAAATTTAAAAAATCTTTTTAATCGTTTTTTATAATTTTTACAATTACTTTTTTACTAACTAATTAAATTTTCAATTTTATTTTTTTTTTAAAACTTTTAGTATATAATTTTGTTTTTTTTTAAAAATTAAATTTTTTTTAAAATATTAATAATTATTAAATAAAATTTAATAAAAGTTAACATTTTTGTTTTTATATATTTCTTTTTTTCCGGCATTTTAAAATGTTACATTAGTAACGTTAATTACTTTTCTTTTTATATATAACTTTTTTTGGCAAGATTTTTTAGGAATTATAGGGGTTTATAAAAGTTCATAAAAATTTTATATCTAAAAGATATTTTGTTTTATTTTATTTTATTATATATAGAATATAATATTATAATTATTTAAACAAAAAGATATATGGGAATATATATGGTTTAGTTTTAGTTTTGATAACCCAAATTTCTAATATAGCGGCCTGAGGCCAAAAAGCGTTTTTATATAATTATTAATAAAACCTAAATTTTAATAAACTATGTAACCCATTTCAACTAAAATACTAACTTTCATTCTACGTGTTTTCTACAATACAATATTAAAAATTTATGAAATAAAAAATCAATTAATATAAAAGTAATTAGTAGAATTAAAGCATTTGAATTAGAATATATTCTTTACCCTAATTTTTGTTTCCAATTGAAATAATTAAATTAAAAATATTAATTTATTTTTTGATTATAAATAATTATAATAATTCTAAAAGAAAGTTCTTTTATTCTCAAAAAAAATTATTATTTATATTTAATTAAATAAAAATATAAATATTATATTGAATATTGTTTATTAAAAACTTGAAAAAAATATATTCGTTAAAATTAGTATTAATGTTATTAACAATTTTTATAAAAATAATATAAGAAATAAAATATTAAAACAAATTAAACTAATTTATTATTACAAAAGAAATAATATTTTCATTAGATTTTTGGTTTATAATATAATACAATTTATTAAATATTATTTTAATAAATTTATTTAAGTAATTTAAATAATAAATATTTTTAATATAAAAAGCTTAATCTTTATTTTGAATTCAAATTATAACTAAAATAATATAAATATTAACAAATTAAAGATTATATTTAAAATTAAACTCAATTAGTTTTTATTTTTCAATTATAATTTATTAAAATTGAATAATATAATTAGGATTTTTTTATTTATAAAAAAAAAGCAATTTAAATTGCTTTAAAATAATTTTAATTTTAAAAAAATGTAATTAAATTTAATTAATAAAAAAAAAAAAATATTTTAAAAATTGTTTATATTGTAAATAATAATATACAAAATTTTAAAAATATAATTATTTATTTAAAACAATTTATAAATATATTTTTTTTAATAATATTTTTTTTAATAATAAATTGATATAGATATTTTGTAATATTAAAAAAGATTTAATAAAATTTAATAATATTGATTTCTTTTTATTTTATTATAAAATACTAAAGCATTTTAATATAGTTGATTAATAACAAATCTTTTTGTATAACAATATTAAAAAAAGGTTTTAAAGATTTTATATATTTTTTTTTTTTTTAATATATAAAAAAAGTAAAAAATAATATAATTCTTTTTGAAAAACTATAAAAATAATTTTTGGAATAATTATAAGAATTATTACAAAAGTAATTGTAATAAATTCAAAAAAAAATAAATTAAATATAAGCAATACCATTTAAAAAATTGATTTAAAATAAAATCAAAAAAATAGTTTTATTTAATTTTTGCTATTAAAGTTTATAATAATTCTAAAATATTTATAAAAAAGTTTTCTTTTAAATATAATAATTTTAGATTTAAATTTATTGTTAATATTAATAACAATTTCTTTAATAAATTTTAGGGAATAAATATATAATATAATAATATTTTTTTTTAATTAAACTAATTCTAAAAAAAATTTTTATTTAAATTTAAAAATAAACTTAATATTAATATCGAAATAATTAAATTTAAAATTATTAAAGCTTTTAATATTATTTATAAAACTGAAAAAGTAATTAAAACAAATATAAAACACAAAATTTTTTAAAAATAAATTATTAAAAGCAATTTGTAGTAAAATAAACTTTATCTATTTTTAATAAAACAATTCCTAATCAAATTTTTTTGTTATAATATAATTTAAATTGAATTGAATTATAATATATTTAAAGTTTATAAACTTTCTAAAAACAATTTGTTTTTATAATAAAAAAATTGTATTTGAAATACAAAGATTTTAATAATAATTGTATTATTTACAATTAAAATAAATAAGTTTTTTATTATAATTATATAATTCTAAACTATTAATAATTAAATTTCAAAATATAAAAGAATTAGGAATTTTAATATTTATTATTTTAGAAAATATTAATTTTTAAGCATTTTTAGTTTATACAAATACAAAAAATATATTAATTCTATTATTTCCATTTTAATTGTTTATATCTTTATTATTATTATTATTATTATTATTTTAAAAAAAAATTATATAATTTGAATTCAAGTTTTGAAAGCTTTATTTTTAACCTTAATCTAATTAAATAAAAAAGTTGTTTAACTTTGAAATAAAAGTGATTTACAAAACCTAAAGCTTTTGTTTATCAAAAAAATTATTAAGTTTAATTCTTTTAATATTTTTTTAAATAAATTATATAATTTTTTTATTAAAAAAAAAAGTTTAAAAATCAAAATTCTTTTTTGTATTTATAATAATAGTATACAATTTTTGTAGAAAATTACAAATTATATTATTAAAAATAATTTAATTTTAAAAGTTGATATTAAAAAGTCTTTTAACAAAATTAATTATAAAAATATTTTATAAATTAATATTAATAATTTTATTAAAAAATATTTTTATAATAAATAAAATATTTATAAAATTTAAATTTTATTAAAATTCTATTATTTATTAAAAATACTTTTTTATTGTTTTATTTTTTTATTATTATAAATTATTTATTAATATTAAATTAACAAAAACAAATGTATTATTTTATTATACAAAATATTTTATTTTAAAAATAATAACAAAAGATTTCTTAAATTCAAATATAATACTTTTTATATTATTAAAAATATTTATAAATTGATTAAAATTTTTAATTTATAAATTAGCTTTATTTGTAAATTTGAAAAAAATAATATTAAAAAAAATATATAATTTATAATTTAAATTATTGATATTAAAAAAAATAACTTGATTAGCTTTTTGAAATTAAAATATATTATTTATATTGAATTTATCGAAATTAAAAATCTTTTTAATTTTAATAAGTTTTTATTATATTTTTATAATAACTAAATTGAACTTTATATTATATAGAAATTTAATATAAATTGAAAAAAAAAGTATATATTTTTATTTTTCTTTATTAACAAATTCAAATTGAAATATTTAATATTTCATTTAAAAAGTTTTAAAAAAAAGTTTATTAAATAGTAAATGTAAATTTTCTTAAAAGTTTTTAATAATTAAAAAAAATTTAGTTTTTTTTTGAAAAATAAATTTAAAAAGAAATTTAAAATAATTAATTATAAATTTTTTATATTTGTAAATTATAAATTTTGGAACTAATTTTTATATTAAATTTAAAAAAATAATAAATTTGATAAAGAAAAAAAATAGTTTAAAAGATTTTTTAAACTTTATTTTAAAAAATAAATATAAGTAATTTTAAATTTTTAAAAAATCTGCTAAATAGTTTTTAAATCAAAAAAAAAAAAGATTATTAATCAAAATTTGATAATAAAAAAAGCTTAATATAATATCTACAATAATTTATCAAAATATATTAGATTTTGTTATGATTTACAGAATTTATAAAAAAATGAAATAAATTGAATAGCAAATGTATATATTAAAAAGGATTACAAAACAATATAAGATTTTGTAAAAAAAAAGTAATATAAAAAATAAATATAAGTTGTAAAAAAATTTATTAATAATAAAATTTGGAGATATCGAAAGAAAAAAAGCAAATTATATCAAAATCAAAAATATTATAATCTTTTATACAATAAATCTGAATAAGAGTAACAATTTTATTTAAAGTTTTAAATTAATAAAAACTGATAATTTTTTATTATACAATTTTTTTATATAATAATATTATAAAGTAACTTTTTAAAAAGAAAATAAAAAACTTGATATTGCAATTAAAAAATAAAATAAATCAAAAAAAAAATTAATTGTCCTTGTATAAATCACCAAAAAATATATAAAATAAAAAGTAATATTTTAATTAAAATAGATTATATAGTTTATTAAAATCTAAGTTTTATCAATAACTATATAAAAGCGCCTTTCGGCCTCAAACCGCTATATTAGAAACCTGGGTTATCACTAATACACTTTTTAGTTAATAATATAAATGATATATGATTATAATAAACAAAATCTTTTTTTTTTAAATACTTTTTATTCTTTTTTTAAATTTGTATTATTTTAATATTTCTTATTTCTATATTATAGTATTCTTTGTTTTTGTTAGTATAAACCTGGTGGTGGTTGTATAACGTAAGTGTTTCTGATTATAATGTATTATTCCTTATTGATTAATTAAATATATAATACAAAAAGCTTTTTATAAAGGGCTTAAAAGTTTAGTGTTTTGCTAACCTAAATTCCAAAACCCTAGCTTATACAATTCTTTATATAGTCATATGATTTATATATTGATACTGGTAATTCTTTAAAAAAGTAAAAGATTATGTGAGATAGCTTCGTTTATTTTATGTTTATGCCTATACCCATACCTATACTTATGCTTATGCCTATACCTATGCCCATGCCTATATCCATATTCTTTTCTTTTATTGCATTATAGGTTGAATAGGTTAAATAAATTGAAATAAGGTTTATGGTTTGAGGTTGAAATATAAAATTATTGCTTTAAAAAAAATATAGGAAATATACAAAAAAGGGGTTGAATGAGGGGTTGATGTAGGTGGCGTTTATGTCGAGTTTGATGGTATAGTTGAAAAATATTAATATCAAGATTAATATTGAAGTGAATATTGAGGTGGATATTGAGGTGGAGGTGAAGGTAAATATTGTATATACTATACTAGCAAAACTTCAAATTTAAGTTAAAATTAAAACCGTATATATACTTTAAAGGGTAAATGAATCAGGTGGTAGTGGTAGTAGTAGTAATAATAAAGTTAAAAGTAAAGTTTGAAATAATAAAACTGGGTGTAAATTCAAATTTAGGATTTGCAAAATCAACTTCTTAATTCAAAGATTATAAAATCTTTTGAATTTGAAGTTGTAGAATTTAAATCTTTTAGATTTGGTTAATTAAATGCTTAAGGTTTTTTTGTAAATAATTCTAATAAAAAGTATCTATTTGTGTTACAAAGTAAAAGCTAATGGTAAATAAAAGTGGAAATGAAAGGTTTTTATTAATAAAAACTTTATTGTTTTGTATGATTTATTGAAAAAATTGAAGGATTCGTTTATTTAATTTGTTAATATTATTAAAATTTTGAATTGTAAAATCCTTAAAATCATTAATAAAATTGTTCCATCAAAACTCCTCTCCTAATAAATCTTTTGAATAATCAATATATTCAAGATATTTATATTTGCAATATGTAAATAACTTGTAGGGGTCGATCAAAACTATATTGATTTTGTTATTATACTATTTTTCTTTTTAAACTATTTGTTTGTATATACCAAAGATCGTTACTATTTTGTTGGCGAAAAAAAGGAAAAAAGTAAGGGTTTTGTAGTTCAAAAAAGAGAGAGGATTCCGTTGTAGAGTGGAATTGTAGTTGAAAGAAGTAAATCTTTTTATAGAGTGAGATTATGATTGTTGTTTAGTAAGAGCTGGTATATAATGGATGTAAAAATCAATAATCATTTTAAAGGTTGAGATTTTTTGAATATACTTTAGGCATTTTGATTAGGATAGTATGCTCCTTAGCAAAACGTTTTTATAGGCAGAGTAGAGTATATTGTTCTGATATTCTAATATATATACCCTAAGCATTCTAACTAGGATAATATGTATGTTATTTAAAATCTATAATTTTTTCAAATTAAATATCTTACTAATTTGCGAATTCATAAATTATTATTGTGATGATTACTAATTAATGTTGGTATAAATTTGGTGGTGGTTGTGTAACATAAATGTTTTTGATTATAATATATTATTCCTTATTGATTAATTAAATGTATAATACGAAAGGCTTCTTATAAAAGGCTTAAAAACCTAGCGTCTCGCTAGCCTAGGTTCCAAAACCTTAGCTTATACGATTCCTTATACAGTCACATGATCTATATACCGACAGTTTTTATTAATACTATTATATCTTTAAATTTCTATTATATTCTTTTAGTTTAATACAATTTGTTGATTTTGATAATTGTAATTAGAATTCAATAGAAAAGGAAATATGCTTTTTCAAAATTGAAGATATATTATTAATTGTACTAATAAAAGAAGATATATTATTCGAAACTTTTGTATCTATTATAAATATATTAATATTGTATTTATAGTCTTCTATATTTTCAATAATTGTATTTATAATAGTTATAATATATATTATTATTATATTCGTAGTTTTTATATTTTTAATAGCTATATTTGTAGTAATTGTAATTACAAAGTTATTCCTTAACTTTAATAAATTTTACTATTCCTTTTAAAAGTTAGAATATTAATTTTTCTATTAAATACTACCAGTGTCAGCTTTAAATTTATAGTATTCTACAAAGTCCTTTATAAAATCCTTTATAAAATCCTTTATAAAGTCTTTTATAAGGTTTACTTATTTTTTATATTATTGATTTATTATTTTAAATTAAATAAATTAAACTATTCGATTATTAAATTGCTTTAAGAATATTTATTATTTTAATTAATTTGTTAAGCTCAAATAAATAATTAATATTATTAATATTATAATCGTTATTGTTGTATAGCTTGAAATTAATTAAAAGTAAATTTTTCGTTGTTCTAAATTAATAAAGATATACAACTAGGTTTATAATTTATTAAATTTATAAATTATTTAATTAAAAAAAGGTTTAAGAGTTAATAGTTTTTAATTAGGTTGATTAAATTTAGTTTTTAAGAGGATAAAAAAGCTAATCTCTTTTGTATAAGTTTATATATTTAATTTAAATAAAAAAAGATACTAAACCTAATTAAACCTAACCATTATATAATATAGTTGCTGATTATTTCCAATATTATTTATTAACAATTTTAATAATAAATAAATTTGATTTTGTATTATTATAATTACTAAAAAAACAATAAAATATTTTTGAAAATTTAATAAATATTTTTATAAATTTATTAAAGTTTTTTAATATTTTTAATTTATTTGAAATAAAGTTTTTAAATAGAAAAAAGCAATATTTATATTAAGCTTAATTATCTAGTTGTTTTTTTTCGTTATTAAAATAGTTTTTAAAAAGGTAAAAAATTATAATAATAAAATATTTAATAATATTTTAAATAATTAATATAAAAAAAAAAAAAAAAAAAGTAAAAATAATTAAGAAAATAAAAAAGAATTAGGATAAAAATAAAGAAAAAGTAAAGAAGTTTCTTTTTTATTTATTTATTTATATAATTTATATAGTATTAACTTTAATAAAATAGTTTTTATATAAAAACTAATATTAATTTTTTTTTTTGATTTTAAAATTTTTATTAATAATTAATTGTTTATATTTATAAAATATTATTTTAGATTTAAATTTTATATTTAGATTTATATTTTATATAACAAAAAAGTTGATATTATATAATAATTAGTTTATTCTTATTTAAGTTTAATAAATTATTTTGAAAATAAATAATTTATATATTTAAATTTTATATCTTTATTAAATTAATTTATTTTAATAATCTTAAAATGTTTTTTATATTATAATAAATATATATAAATTAATAATTATTTTAATTCTAATCTAATAAAATAAAATAAAGCTTTTATAAATCTTAATCCTATAATTCGAAATATATTAAAAAATATATTTCTTAATTAACATTTTAAATTGTTTTATATATAGCAATAATTAAAAGCTTTTTATACAAATAATTTTTAAAAAATATTCTTAAATATATTAAATTAAAATATTAAATTTATATAAAAAAATTTAAATTGAAAAACATTTTAAAAATAATATTTATCAAATATAAATAGGATTTTGATTCAAAATTGAAATACACCTCAAATTTCAATATACAAAAAATGCTAAATAATAATATAATCAAATATAATAAAGCTTTTTTTTAATTACTAATATATACCCAATCATTTTAAAAATAATTATAATAATTGCAAATTTTAAGATTTTATAATAAAATATAATTTTACAAAAGTTTAAAAAACTTATATAATATATAATTCTTTATTTTTTAATTTTAATTTATTAATATTTAAATAAAACAATCGTAATAAACATAATAAACATAATAAATATAATATACATAATAAATATAACTTTTGTATTTTTGATATTACTTCTAATATTAATATTCTTTAATTATAAAATCTTAACTTTAATCCTATTAGCAAATTATTAATACAAAATTAAAACAATTTTTATGAATATTTTTGTTAATAACAAATTGATATTTTTTTATTTTAATAATCTTAAATTGTTAATAATAATAATATTTTTAGAAAAGTATTCTCTAAAATTAATAATAATATTTTTAAAAAAAAATCTTGCAAAAAGAACTCTAAAAAAAAATAATTATTAAAAAAATAAAAAATAATAATAATAATACATAAAAAGCAGATTTATTCTTTGTTTTTATATTTAATATTATCTTTTTTCTTATACTATAATATTAATAATCAATTACTTATTACATATTAATTTTGATTATTTAATCAACACCAACTTTCTTTTTTTCTTTCAATCAAACTTTTTAATTGTTTCTTTTCTTTTAAGCTTTTCAATTTAATCTCTTAATTTAATTTTAATTTCAATCTTAATTTTAATTTTAATCTTATAACTTTTAATTATATAAAACAATTACTTGCTTTTTTATTATATAAAACAACTAAATTCATATTCTTTAATACATTTATATTATATTTATACAAAACAAACAATTTACCTTTTTTTTTATTATACAAAAAATCCTATTTCTCTTTTTTCTTTTTTATCATATAAAGAATTCTATTTCTTTTTTTTTTATTATATAAAGAATTCTATTTTTTATTTTTTTTTATTATACAAACAAAATATTAAAACAAATTCTTTTTATAATAATTAGAAAAACAAAATGGAAATTAATTTATACAATTCTTTTAAAATTAATTAAAAAGATAATTAGATTAGTAATTAAAAAAGTAATAAAAACTACAATTTATGGAAGCGCATGCGGATCGTTTTGGTCATAACTACTTTTTTACTTTTATATAATTGTTTCTCAACAATAACACTATATAAAATGGATTCCTTTAGTAGGATAGCTAATTAAGGTATACTCTTTCAATCGCACCAAACAGAAATTATAAATTATGAGATATAAAAATAAATGGTAAGGTAGATAGATAATAATAAAGTTAAATGTGTTTATCTTGCTTATTTTTTGAAGTAGTAGTTTAAGCTTTAATTAAAATGTAAAGTCTATCATAAACATTATTAATCACATATAACTACTCTAAAAGCTACCTTCTTCCTCACCCAAAAACACTATCTACTTTATACTTCACAATTTATAGTTTCTGTTTGGTGCAATAGAAAGAGCATACTCTATTTAGTTATTCTACCAAAGGAATTTATTTTATATAGTATTGTTATTGAGAAACAATTAAGAAAAAGTAGAAAGAGTAGTTATGACCAAAACGATCCGCATGCGCTTCCATAACAATTGTTATAAAAATAATAGTATTAGTATTTTATATTGTACAATAAATATTATAGGAATTGTATTATACAATAATCAAAATAGTATTAATAATTTTAAAGATATTGGTAATAATAACAATAATGAAACTTTTAAAGAAGGGTATAAAAATAAGTATAAAAAAGATTTATAAAAATATTTTATATTTTTTTAAAAGATTTTAATAGTTTGTATAATATTATAATTTATTTGAAAAAGTTCTTTATATAATATTGATTTAAATATTATTTTCCTATATAATAATTAATTGGTTAATATATTATTATCTAGTAATATATAATATTATATATTTTTAATTCAATAAAGCTTCAAAAAGTGATTTAAATAATAAAAAGGATAAAAGGAATAAAAGGAATAAAAGCAATAAAAGCGATAAAAGGGATAAAAGCGATTTGAGACTGACCTACTACATGGCCGACCGTAGTGCATGGCCGACTATATACATCGTAGCCCGAGTGGCTATAGCTTTTATTTCTTGGAGCGTACAAAACCTTTCTTCTCGACATGATAGTGATCATGCAGAATATCGTGTAAGGCACTTTCCCCCTTTTTTCCTCGCTTTGAGGCTTCGCGAGCTTCATGTGCCACCCCACTTACTACAGCAGGTTGGCGGGCTAGGTAATTATTCACACCTTTTGCAGCCTTGTCCAACAGAGAATGTTCCTTTTTGGCTGAAGTCTTCTTGTCTTTATTACCTGAACCTACCTTGTGCTTAATGTTAAACTGAAGCTCAGGCATACTGTCTGTGTTGCCTCGAGAAGACATGATTTTGTATTCTGTCAGTCTAGTTTTGAAAATAGAGTATTGAATACGGTGCGTTTTATGGAATATGCTTCACTTCTGATACTTGAACTTTCAATATATATATAATGAAAAAATTAACAAATAGAAGAAAGTGAGCTTTTGAACGTTGTTGTTTTTTCTAAATCGAAAGCTTAGAGGCTATGATGATTTATAGCTATAGAGTATGAATTATTTTAGATCTGTTATGTTCATAGGTATATACAAAGGAAACAAAGAAACAAAGGAAATAAGTGACATGATTGTGAAATAAATAAATAATGACTGAGATATGAATAGAACAAAACGATTAAAATGACGATCGGCTGCGGAATAAATTTGAAATAAATAGAACAAAGAACCAGTCATCAAAAGTGTAATAGACAACCAATATGGAATTCATAGGATTTGAATATCTGGAATAGCTTGGGTAAATCAAAATGAGAAGATAGTAAGATCTTAGAACATAGCAATTAGATTTTATTTCAAGATCAGGCTAATAGTAACCGCCGCCCNCCGTCCCCCCTACTTTTTTAAATACAAATACAGCGAGAAATCAGCCCCAGTAATATGTAGAAGAATGAAAATGATTCGAGTAAAGCGAGATGATCCATCTGAGCCCCGCAGATCTCCTGCATGCAGATAAGTGTTTTGAACCTCTCCAAGGTTAGCGATAATTTCTATACTATGGTGCTTTTGTCAAGCCAATTTTGGATTCACCTGTTACCCAATATCCTAGAATCTAGTTTCTCTGTGTATCTCTGTCTCGAGAGTTACTGTGATGCCTCTTCTCACCGTGCTTAGTGTGGATGTCGCGTTTCTTTTTTCTTCTCTTTTTTTCCTGGTCGAAGATATTTTCCTTGCATCTGGAAAATGCCCAAAAAGTGTAAAAAATGTTCCTTTAAAGAAGAACTGTAGATCAATTGTTTTTTCTTGGTTTGTCTTTTCTTGGGCTTAGACTTGCTCGTCACGGTGCGCTTGGACGATTTCTGGCCTGATGAATGCCGATGATGAGATTTCCTATGCTTTCTCCGATTTTTTGGCTTCCGATCTCCTTCCTCCTCCTCAGACTCCCAAGCCGGGCTCGTATTCCGTGCAGGATCCTCCTTTGATCCATCTTCAAGATCACTGTTTGATGCGCCATGACGGGCTGTTTCTTGATCCACAGGGGGCTGTCGTCCCGGAGAGGGATCATAGTCTAGAGATCTCTCCTGGGCAGAAGACCCTTGCTGTGGTGGCCGTTGAGCTCGCTTTGGGCTTCGAGTATGTTTTTTTGGAGCAGAGTCAGTATTATTTGGGGGTGCGGACTGAAACGATTCTCCTGGATGAGGTACTGGCGAAGGAGAAGATGGCACTGGGATTACTGGTTGCTGAGTCTTATTGGCTGGATGTCGTGGAGATGACAGGCGTGCTTTATTCATGGTTGCTTATAGCTTTGATAGTAAGGTACTTGAATAAAGTGAGGATACGCAAAAGTATGCTTTAATTCTTGGTCGTTGAACTTTCAATATCGATGCAAAGAAAAAGTCTATCATACGGGGGAAGCAAGCCTTTAAAAGTTGCTTTCCCTCCCAGACCGAAGCCTGAAGCCTATGATGATTCATGGCCATAGAGTATGAATTGCCATGAATTCTTTGAATACGCTGCATTTCTGGGCATATATGACTTCGTAAGTAGGGGAAATGGGTGAAAGGACTGTGAAAATGACTGAATAGGCAGGAGATGAAAGCGAGTTCAATCTAAAATGACTGAGATACGAGCTTGCTTATTTACATAGGAGCTGGAATTCACAGTCACTATTCTGGCACTTTGTGAGATGTGATTCGACGGTTAATACTACATTTGACTCTAGAGAACTCGCGTTCGAGCACATTTGGAAAGTTAATACGAATAATCAAGTTGTGTTCATATGAAAGGTTGATAAAATCCAAATGACCAAACGAGATTGAAATTTCGGCACTTCCATTCAAAATACCAGATCACACTACTTGTTCGTAAACTGGAACTCAACACGAAGTATTCTGGAAAATGGAATCCGTATCTTACAATCAAATCAGAAGACTTCCTACCTATCCTGGAACGTCGAATTCAAGTTAGCCGATCTTGAAAGTTTCCGCGGGCGAAGTATCTAACCGGCAACGAGAGTTCTTCAAATCCCAAGTGAGTATTGTGACAAAACATACAGTGCTGTACTTGCGCGTCAAATCGATATAATTCCATTATGCTTTGTATTACTCACCTAATACAGAAGTTGATTTTGAATATCTCAGAACCATCAGTATCTTTCCCTTATAGCAACCAATTTTGGTTTGAAAACCGCAAAAAGTTTTGGAAAATCGACATGAGAAGATAGTGTTGAATGACCGCGCATTCGAGCCACTTTGAAGCATCCAAAATATTTCATAGATATTCAGTTTGATGATGAGCAATGTTGCGTTGAATTATATTCCCCGTTAAATAACTCTATCCAATGCATGATATGATGCTGGAACTGTCCAAGCTCGTAGGAAATGCACCGCTGCTACTACAGCTCGACAGCCCAATCTAAAATCATAATTGCTAAAAGGAAGTTTGAATATCTTTTGTAAAAATCTAGATATGTTGCCAGTACCCTTGATATAAATTGACGAAATGGCGATTACATCGCATGCCCCTCTGGCCCATGGGCAAAATCATTTTCAAACTTTCCCCAACCCCCAGTCGGCTCATCACACATCTTCAAAGAATGAATCCTCAAATCATATATTCCATCCTCCGGTCTCTTCTCCTGACAAACATTCCCTCCCATCGCCACGTTAATAATAACCTGAAAATCATTCAACCTCCTGGTGCCCTCCGGCACATCTGCCTTCATAACACACCTCCCATCAATATACCAAACCATCTTCCCGCCCACTCCATTCTCCGGTTGATTCCAAGCAAACTCATACGTATGCTGCGCATGATGCATATTATGTACCGGCGTCTCCACAACCCGATGTTTATTCCAATCTTCCCCGTTAAAATGACCCCAATGTAAACATGTATGATTAACCGCGTCTCCATTCCACGTCTCCATTATATCCACCTCGCCATCATTGGGCCATGTAAATGGTTCTCGTGGTAATAACCAAAAGGCGGGCCAGATCCCTGATGCACAGGGTGGAGTTATTGTTGCCACGAGACTTCCGCGGTCGCGGGCAAGTGTCATATGGCTCGTTAGACGCGCGCTGGAGAATCTGCCGTTCGAGGATATAGCACGAAGAACTAAGCATCCATTCTCGTCATGAAACGAATTTTCTCGGTCTGCGACGTAGTTCTGGAGTTCGTTGTTTCCCCACCCATGATCCCCAAGTTGATGTCTGAAATTGTCGGAGACGGGTGTGTGTGGAGAGAAAGAGGGGATCCAATAAGGATGGATCGCAGAGTAAGAGGGTCGATTTTGAGGAATCGGTGGAGGTGCACCTGTTTGAGGGATCGGTGGAGGTGCACCTGCGTTATGAGGGGGCGGGGTGTAATGAGGTTGTGCTTGTGGGTAATAGCCTTGCGGTGCCGGTTGTGGTGTTGGAGGGGTATGTGTGGTGGATTGACCGGGGATTTGGAAGTTATGCTGGGCTGCAAAGGCTTCGCCCTTCGCCTTTGCTTTTTCGAGAATACTTTTGAAAGACATATTTGACGTTCAACGTAGAGAAGTTGTTTTGTAGCAGATCGCCTGTAGGGCTGTAATGTGTGTAGAAGCGTTACGTCAGCCTGCGGCCCGGAACGTCAAATTAGATATTCTGCGGGGTACTCCCGGTGAGTGCACATACCCCGGTGAGCTTTTCATAAACATGGAACATTCGGTTGGGAAAGATATATTGCAATCCATGAATTCACATTTTGTGTTCAAGCCGGCAGCTTTAAGAAAGCCCGGAGACAGACTTAGTGATCTAGGTCAATTTGAAGTACAAGCAAAGATATCTTCACCGGGATGCATATATTACGAGTAGTGATGATACATTCCCCATGTACTATATATTTCTCACACTTCCCTCTAAGTACCATACCCTCTCCATCTCCAATTCTTGACAAAAATACAAATGTACAGTCACATATTATACACTTCTCCTCCCTCATCCCACTTATAAAAATTTCGTCTTCTCCATACTTTCCACAAACATTTCTCTACACCTAACCCTACTCCCCAATCTTGCACACAGCAAGAAAGCTCCACTCAACTTCCTATGCAAGCTATAAGTTTCTTCTGGCGGCGGCGACAATCTCTCTCTAATCATAACCGGAATAAGAGCCTTGACTCTCTCTGTAATAGTCTGATCTCTGAAATCGTAAATCTCTGGAGAAGATTCTAAAAATGGTTCTGCGAGGGTAAGAACGGATTGTATGTGTGCATTTAGCATTGCTTTGGATTCCTGGCCTGTAAGATATCCCAGATCGATGGATAGAGCCCGGACTTTATTTCTCTCAGATCTGGAGGCTGCATCTAGGAGTTGTGTGTATTTAGTGATGAATTCCTCTGGATACTCGCGAGAGGCACCAAAATCGAGAAGCTCTAGTTTGTTGGTCTGAGCATTGTAGAGGAAATTTGTCCAATTAGGATCGGTTTGCATATATTTGAATTCAGTGATCTCCCGCAGACAGAGACGGAGGATTTGAGTTCCAATCCAATCTTTTTGTTCTTGTGTGAAGCTTTGAATGCGAGTAACACCGACTCCTTCCATATATTCCATGGTAAGAACTTGTTTCCCTGATGCTTCAGAGTATACTTTTGGTACAACGAACACATCCTCCTCATCTGCTAGAAGTTCTTGGAAACGAAGTCCACATTCTGCTTCCCGAACGTAGTCACATTCCCAACCTAACTCCGTTCGGGCGTTCGCAATAGTTTTGTCGAGAAACAGGCCCTTTGGTAAAAGACGAGATGCTGTGAGTAAAATCGCGAGGTTGTTGAGATCGGAGTCTATGGAATCTGCAACTCCAGGGTATTGAATCTTCACGGCAACCTTGGCACCTGTTGATTTGAGTGTTGCACGATGAACCTGACCGATAGAGGCCGCGGCCAAAGGAATTTCCTCGAACTCGTCAAATAGATCTCTCCATTCCGGTCCAAGGTTTGCTATTAATACCCTGTTTCGCTGCGAAGCAGGCATGTAATCTGCGCGATCCTGAACTCGCTGCATTACTTCCTGAATTGGCGCAGGAAGCATCTTAGAGTCCTGGAAACTGATCATTTGACCTAGTTTCAAGGCTGCACCTCTCATTCGAGATAACTTAGTCACAAGTCTATCCATGTTACCTGCGCTCAACATAAAGGAGCCCTCGCCGCCACCGCCACTTACTCGACGAAGGCTTTCGGTGATGGCTCCTCCAACCATACCGGCTGCAAGACCACTATAATTCCATAGTCTCCCAAGTCTCGAGGAAGGAACACTAGATTCTCGCAGCTTATATGGGGAATGCTGTGAAGTCGCCTCAGGCTGCATCTAGATTACTGTCAGATCTCAGTATCACATGCATCAAGTGCGAGAGGAGTTCATATTTACAGTATCATTGCTAGTCTCTTTGCTAATATCTGCCGCTAGCTTCTCAATATCCTCATCTTTTTGATGAGGAGTATCAAGAATTGGCTTAGGGGGAGTATCCGGAGTTGTGGGTTCTGCCTCCGTTGATGAACGAATGTTGAAGGTATCCTGGTCTTTATTCCTTGCCAGCTTGGTTTGATCTACAGGTGTTTCTTTTACTCCCTTCAGGCCTAGAGAGCCTTTACTGGATCCTTGGGTCTTACCTCCCAATAGCCTAGCAACCCTTGGGCTATGGAAAAGATCGGTATTAATACCCTCTGGCATCTGTTCCTGTTCAGGGACCGATTCAATAGATGGTATCGCTTCAGTCTTGTGAACAGTCTCGGAGAAAGTATCAGAGTTTATGCCATCTTCCTTCAAATGCTTGTCATTTTCTTGAACATCTGATGTATGTTTTGGAATCTTAGCCCTAGGCAAAGAAGATAGGGCAGGTGATGTGTGCCTTGACCTATCGTAAAAAGAGTCTTCATCGTGGTCTTCCTCCAATGGGTTATCGGACTTCCCTATTGTATCTGCAGTTACTGATGGTATTTGGTGCTCAAATGTTCGCTGAACACGTTTTGCGTCGTCCGCGGATAGAGGTTTAGCTTTTGGGATAGGAATGGTCGATGCATTGGAAGACGCTGGTTTCAATCCTTCACTATTTATGGGGTCCGGTGTAGGCTCGACTGGAGACCTGATCGGAGTTGTATCTGCATTCAATTCGGCAGTATTTATATCCGCATTTTGTGGAGGAATTGTTCCATCTGGCAAAGGATAACTATTGGCCTTTTCCTGCCGAATATTTAAGTCCCCTTTCGGTCTCGGATTGACAGTCGAATTGGATTCAGACTTCTCATAGAAATGATCCTGCTCCAAGCCCTCTTTATTTTCTATGACGTGCTCTTGTTCTTTGGTTGATTTTCTACTGGGTATAGGACCACCATCATTCGATTCGGAACTCGGTGTATTGTCTGTTGCCTCCTTAGTCCATTCCGGCACACTGTCGTTTAACCTCGATGCAAGAAAGGATGCGGCTTTCGCAGTTTCCGTAACTCGATCCGTCTGATTGCGTACTGCTCGTGCTAAAGTTGAGGTTCTGTTGTAAACATCTATCTGCCTCGTCTTCAGTGCAATGTGCTTCTGTGCAACCCCGCGGGAAGCATTGAAGAGAGCGGCCAAGTCCAAAATTCTCTTCCCCGCCATAGTGAGCAGAGTATCAATTCAAGACTGTTCATCCGTTCATGTCGAGTAGTTAATGGTGAGCTCTGCTGAGATAAAGTTGATTTTTTGGAGGGGTGTCGAGCTTCATGAACGATTCTTGCCGAGCTTGATCCCTGTAAATCTTGAAGACGTCACTGTCGCGAGGGGGATATATAAAACATGACCTCGGGATCTGATAACACAACTATGGAGGGCGATAGATTAATTCATGAACGGATTGTTGCAAAGTTTGATATCATCTCGCAGTTTGAAACATCACATGGTGCAGCATGCAGCGAGCGCATTTCCCATATTCAGGTCCAACAATATGCTCACGATAAGATTATCATATAAATCTAGCTCTCTTGAAAGAGTTCACATACAGGTCTATACATATACGGAATCTAACTGTATAACAATTCTTCTTTGCTCAAGAATGACTGAGCATCCAATGGGTGGGTATCTTATAACTATTAATAGACCCCCAAAACGCCGTTTTGCATAACCTAATGCCCCATTCAACTTTTCCCTGAAGGAGTCCATCTAGCCCTTAGATTTGATTTTACTTTTACGGTACCTGGTGTCCTAATACCGAAAGTATCGTTAGTTCCTTTGCCTGAACCACCAACACGACTCCACAGGCGTTCAGCAGCTGGTGTCAGACCACCCGAACCTACTCTAGGACTGCTAGGAAATTTGGGCACAGGGGTCATTTCAACCTTGCCAGTCATCCCATTTTTCACAGATGCTCGTTTACTTCTGGCGGTCTTATCAACCATTCTGTGGTGCAAGTCCTCGCGTCTGCTTTGTTCTTTTATTATAAATGGATTCTTGGTAGTTTCGCCCGGACCGAGATCGATAATCGGAGAAGGCGTGTATGATTCGTCCTCCGGTTCATCGTCTACAAATGCATAGCCATTTACACGTGGAGTTTCGCTTCCACCAAATCCAGATTCTGAATCCGCAACTCGGCGTCTTCCAGCTATGGCATCCCTTACGGCAGACATTGACGGCGATGAAGGTGTGTTGGTTTCCTCTTGAAGCGCAAGATCTGGTAACCTTGTATTGGCATATTCAACACCTTTTGGGGCAGCTCTTGACTCGTTTTGTGCTCTCTGTGCCACAGTTTCGACAGAATCTTCCACACTGTCGAGTCGAAACATTAATCCATTGTTTGGCTTGGACTTCCAGGAATCGGGTTGGGCTGGCCTTTCCGTTACATCTCGAATTGCAAGTCTATTCCTTTTCCCGCCATCGTCTTCCAGAGATTCCCTTGACTGCAAAAGCTTCGTTTCAACCTCTTTCTGCTTTAGCATCATATTCGATGCAACTTTATTCCCAGTCCACATCCATGCATATTTTTCCGCTCGTTTCTGATTTTGCTTGTCTATTAACTTGTAGAAGCTTTCGTTATCCTCGCTGGTATATAATGATTGAAACTTGGTGAGACTCATATTTGTATCTACTTCAACTTTGGGAGTCTGAGTTGCGTCGGAAGCAACTGACATTGGGGTATCTCCAACAAATCCACCAGGTGTTTCCGAAGCTCGAGATGGGGTCTGAATAGATGTTCCACGCCTTCCAACACGTCTCCCAGGAGTCATAACATGTCGAAGCCTACGTTCGGCACTTGTGATCCAAGCTCCATCCTTTGATTCGAGAGCGTCTAAATATTCTTGTTTTGTTTCTGTCTCGAGTAGTCCGGGAAAGAAATCTCGAGCAATGATTTCTGATATGGCATCAGTGTATGCATCTTCGTCGATGACATTCTTAGGTCGTTTGATGCGTTTTGGGGGTGGTGGCATCAAAGCAGTATCATTTGCGCGTTTTGTGAGAGCGGTCGAGGTCGAGGTTGATGATGTTGATGTTGATGTTGATGTTGATGTTGATTTTGATTTTGATTTTGATGGTACTAAGTCCATCGCTGCAGACCCTCGATGTGCCAACTACAATTTAAGAAAGCCTATTCCGTAAGATTCTTTGGTCCTCGCAATGGTATATCGTGAATTCGATTCATCGGCGGTTCAATGAGATGATGGTAAGTAAGTTGGCTTTGATTGATTCAAGTGAAGTGAAATAATGGGGATGGGATCATTCAAAATGCGATAAGAGATGACATGGAAAACGGGCAACGGGGGAAATCCTACATAATTATAATCAATATCATGATTAAGCGCCTACAGGGATTTAAAGCCTAAGATATCGGTGATAAATGTTCCACCACAGGGATGTTTCTGGATTTCTTTCAGAATTATACCTCTGTTGCTCTGAGACTCGCAAGTATTTTACAAATTACAAACTTCAACTTACTTTTTATATTCAGTATTTGTATGTACTACAAAATTCTTTTGTACCTCCAAAACTTCATATTATTGTGCCGAGAAACTCTACTAATACCGCAACAGAATTCCATTCCTATCAATATACTTCCCCTTCGTAACCCCGCATTCACTGTACCAAAACACTTTGGTATTGACAAAATGACTTCCCGAGAGGAAGAGGCCGTTGCCTTGAAGAATGAAGGAAACAAAGCTTTCGCTGCTCATGACTGGCTTGGGGCGATTGACTTGTATACCAAGGCCATAGAACTTGACGACCAAAAGCCTGCATACTATTCGAATAGAGCTCAGGTAGATTCAGATGCAGTCAACACTCAAATCGCTCGCGTGACTGACATTTATGTAGGCAAACATCAAATCCGAGGCATATGGTTCCGCAATAGCTGATGCTACGAAAGCCATTGAACTGGATCCAAATTTTGTAAAGGTTCGTTAGGACAGAGCTTCTTATATGATGATTGTTATTCTTGCCTCGGGATCAAAATCTAACCACTGTCTCACAGGCATACTATCGTCGAGCCGTTGCATACACCGCGATATTAAAAGCTCGAGAAGCCCTTACGGATTTCAAAACTGTAGTCAGGAAAGCACCTAATGACAAAGATGCGAAGCTCAGGTTGACAGAATGTGAGAGGATTGTTAGAAGGATTGAGTTCTTCAGAGCCATCGAAGTCGGAGATCCTCCATCTGCATCAGAAGGCCTTAACCTCGATGATATGATTGTGAAAGATTACGATGGTGTAGAGCTGGGCAACGAAATGACCACCGAATTCATTAATGATATGCTGGAACGTTTCAAGAACGGGAAGAAAATACATCAGAAATACGTTTATCAAATTGTTATGGCAGTACAAAAGATTGTTTATGATGAGCCAACGATGGTGGAAATGGAGATTGAGAGTGACGCACAATTGACTGTTTGTGGAGATACACACGGTATACATGGTCTCTATCCGTATTGCAGTTCTTAGCTAATATTGCGTACCAGGTCAATTTTTCGATCTTATGGAGCTCTTCCGACTGAATGGTTTACCCACAGAGAAGCATTATTACCTATTCAACGGCGATTTTGTTGATCGAGGCTCTTGGTCAACTGAAATTGCACTACTTTTGTATGCCTACAAATGGTTACGTCCATCGGCCTTCTTCATCAACAGAGGAAATCATGAGACTGATGATATGAACCGTGTTTATGGTTTTGAGGGCGAGTGCAAGGCAAAATACAATGGTAAGTTATCCCCACTACACAAGACTTAATCTCCAAAAAACTGACGACTAATATCTATTAGAACGCACTTTCAAGCTATTCTCAGAAAGTTTCTCAGCTTTACCTTTAGCAACTCTCATCGGCCAGAAATATCTCGTGCTTCACGGAGGTTTGTTCTCAGATGACAAGATTACATTAGACGACATCCGAGCCTTAAACAGACATAATCAACGCCAACCAGGTCAGGCAGGATTAATGATGGAGATGTTATGGACTGATCCACAGAAAGAACCAGGACGTGGCCCAAGCAAACGTGGCGTCGGTATGCAATTTGGACCGGACATCACTAGGAAGTTTTGCGAGAACAATGGTCTCGAGGCCATTATTCGTAGTCACGAGGTCCGAATGGAAGGTTACGAGGAGGAGCATGATGGAAAGTGTATTACTGGTATGTTGATTTCCACCCAAAATATAACACTAAAACTAATACATTTTAGTCTTCTCGGCGCCCAGATACTGTGATAGCACCGAGAATAAGGGAGCTTATATCAATATTGGACCTGATTATAAACTGGAATTCCACAAGTTTGATGCAGTACCTCATCCAAACATTAAGCCTATGGTGCGTATCACTTATCCTGTTGTGAATCTTGCTAACTCATGAATAAGGCATACGCCCAAAACTCCCCTTTGTCAATGATGTAGACGAAAATGTATCATCGGATATACCAAGTGATATTCTGGAGCATTTTTCGAAAGTTGGATCTACCGCATCTCTCAAGATAGCGGGAGTTTCATGGGGAAATATCTTACAAAGACCTGACCTTGTACAATAGAAGTGATATCCTCGCATATTTCAGCGCAGCGCTTCAATGATCCTCAAGCTAGAATGTATTTATTCAAAATGCGCTAAATCTTAGGCAATTAATTGGTAGCTTCCGATAAATCTCATTTAACTCGCGAGAGCTCCTTTATAGCCCAGAACGGCATATTACTGTAAAGTTCTGTGACGATATAGATAGAGCAAGCTGTGTGGACCAACCTCATACTCAAATTACTCTTTATTAGACACTTCCCCTACCACCTACCACCTCCCACCATGTCACCATACATCTCGGAGCATCGCCCCCGGCTAAATGAAATGAGATCCGAATCTATGCACAATATGCCTCTTCCCTTGTTCGACAACTGTTAATGCATCATGCGTCCAATCATTTGCTGATTTGTCGTTTTGTGTTGTGGTGTCGTGTTATCCAGTCTCCATCACTCATGGAAATTCATGCTTTATTATATTATCGAAGTAACTTTGTTATCTTTTACGAGTGAGGTTTCTGTGGATGAACGTTGATAGTTAGCTCCGTATTGGGGTGGCAGTTGGATGCTAGAGTGGCAAGCTGGTACCTACATAGGTTATATGGTGATTTGGAAAAGGAGTCTCTCAGGATAGGACAAATTTTATAAGTGAAAATAGCTATTGGGTTAGCGTTGATGTAGAATATATCTTCGTACAACGATTATAAGAAGATAAGGCAGCGCGATCCTGGGGTTGTGAAATCCTTTCCGTTCAAATCAAATGAAACAGAGGCCGCGGAAGTCGGCGGGCCAGAATAGTAATCTTCAGAGATAAATACACCGTCCCAGTCCATGAACCACCATTTCACTTACTTAAGTCTGGTCTGCTCCAGGGTCTGAGTTTGAGGGAAGATGTCTAGTAAGCTGGCAGGGCTTGGATTAAATGACATACTTTGCCTTCTGCAGTCAGCGATATTTCAGCAATGCCTCGAGTCGGCTATGAACTGAAAGTCGCCCAAAGGCCCTTGGGATTGGCACTGGGTCTCCTCTAACTCTTTTCGGGATTGAAGTCATAAATTTTCGTGTTTCTTCCCGCTTCGAGCTTCCGATAGAGTTCATATGAGAAGTCATACAAAGTAGAGGGGCAACGCCATATGAATCCCAACTTTAGTCCATTGGGTGGAATGGCAGTTTCAAAAATACGGTTAAGTCATATGTATTCTTTTAACTTTTGAGCTCATTCATCTAGGTATCTAATATCATGATCTAAGAAATGGTCTTCTCGACCAATGTGATTCCGTATTTCTTCAACTCCTCCATCAATGGGTCGTTGATCTTGCTGGTCATAGGTGCAAGAATACCCTTCTCACTAATCGTTCCATCAAGAACTTGCTTGACAGCAACACCACATGGTACACCGACCAATTTGGCCATGGCGGAGTATCCCTTTGGATCACCGTATTCAACTAATGTGGATGTACGGGTCTCCTTCTTTCCATCCTTGTGCTCAATCTCGAACTTGTGTTGCAACATAACGAAGTCACGCTCGCCTTCTTCGAATTGCATCTTCTTCTCGAGAGTGGCACAGAGAGTATCGAGAGGGTTACCGCGGGGAATGATCTTCTCGTCGGAGAAGATACCGACCCAGTTAAGACCATTCATGATACGTTGCTTCTCCTCAGTGCTCTCGAACTTTGCCTTGGAAGCAATCGCCCACTTCAAATCATCCTCGGTGCTTGATGAAGCTGAAAGAACCTTTTGTGTGGCCTCTTTCCAGGAAATTGGCTCTGTGAATCCTTGGTCTTCATCACTCAAGAATCCCATATCAACCAATACACGGATGAATTCTGGGAAACCTTGATATCTCAAAGTACCTCTGATAATTGTTTGTGCTTCGGGGATGTTGTAACGCTCCTTGTAAGGTGTAGAATCTCTGTTTGGGTAGGCGACAAATGCGTAACCTGGGTAGATAAAGTATGGCTTGGCGGTACCCATTAACTCTGGACCAGCAACATCAACAACCTTTCCATCTTTATAGAATCTAGCAGCATTTCTCAATGCCAACAAGACACCACGGGAGGACCAAGAGAACTTGTAACCAAGAGGGTTGTCTGAAGCCTCTGGAGCTGGAAGACCTCCACAGTATGACAAGAAAGATGTGATCTTTCCACCAGCCTTGTGGACCTCCTCGATAGTCTTAACAGCATATAAGTGATCGATTCCAGGATCCAAACCAATCTCATTCATAACTGTAATACCAGCCTTCTTGGCTTCCTCATCCAACTCCAGCATTGCCGGGGAAACATAACTGGTTGTGACAACGTTCTTCTTGTTTCGGATGGCAGATTTGATGACGGTAGCGTGGAAGGTATATGGGATCAAACTAATGACCAAATCGTTCTTTGCAACTTCGGCATCGAGAGCTTTGTCGTCTGTAACATCGAGGGAGATTGGGTGGGCATTTTTTACTCCTTCAGAAAGCTTCTTGGCACTTTCGAGGGTTCTGCATGCTGGGCACAAGTCAGTTTTGGATTATTGAGAGGAATTGATATTTTATTGTACCAACGGAAACTTGAATGCCTGCTTCACTGAGGATATCCAAGGTTGGGCGTGTAACGAAGCCCGCGCCGAGCATAAGAACTTTCCTAGAGGGATATATTAGTTTGGAACTTAAAGTTAAAATAGTGGCAAATCTTACTTTGATTCAAATCCAGCCATGATGTCTAATCTGGTAGAAATCAATTGAGAGAAAAGTTGAGTATAAATATCAAACAAAAGCTTGAAACTTCACCGGACGACTCATACCGATGGGATTCAATTTCTTGGTGGGGTTGATCCGTAATCGGCGAGTTCATGCAGACAAAATCCAATGATTTGGTAGAGATCAACGTTGATTCACTCGAAATATGCATCTCAATTATCTAATTAAAGTATTTTCCAATCGCCTTTCTATTAAGCAGAAACAGAAGTTTCTGATCATGTATTCAAAATCCTCATCCCATTTTTGTTTGATTTTTAGGAAATATTTCAAAGATGATAATGAAGTTTCTATGCACATACCAACAGTGAGGTCAGGGATATTTCAATGTCCCGCACTAACCTATAATGGTTACTACCTAGGTAGCTCCTTCCAAAAGCTTATTTAGCGCGGTTCGCAAAGAACACTTTTCAAAAGTCGCGAAAGCTCTTTTCTTTACCTTTCCTTCTCTTCAACATCAAGCTTTTGACAACAATCTCAACATCTTCAATTCCGTGCAATAATCATGTCGGCAATGGATGTATTCTGGGCAGCTCCGCCTATTTCAAGGTATGCGCAATACTATCTGCGAACTATGCGCCGCCAATTTTAATACTGATGCTGATGATAGTGTTTTAGGTCTTTGGCTGCCGGTGCCTTGACACTTTCAATTTTGGTCTACACTCACATTCTACCCGGGTACTATGTCGTGTTTTTGCTTCGACCCATGTTCCAGTTGCCGCCTCAATTATGGCGAATTCTTACTTCATTCCTCGTCACTGGCCCAGATTTGGGTATCATCTTCGACACCTACTTTCGTAAGACTAGAAGGATTGCAATACAATCAGGGCAGATTGGCTTACATGGAAACAATAGTATACACTTATGGAAGCAAGCTTGAAACAGCTTCGCCCAAGTTCTCTCAACCAGGAGATTTCTTGACATATGTATTGTTTGTTTGTACGGTGATCTTGGTAGGCATATCTTTTCATTTTTTTTTTTTCTCTTTTCTCTCATGTTTATACCCCACCTCTATACTGCCCGTTTAGTGCAATGCTCTAAGCTACAACGGTTCCTAAAACGAGGAAGATTACCCTTACATCATGACTGGTCCGACATTCGCAAAACAACAAATAGGATCAGTTGTGGTGTAGGCATGGTGGGAAGTTCCTATGAGAAAACTCGTGTTGATTCCTCAACTTAACTCGGGTGGTTGTGACTCCCTACATTTCAAGTCATTATCATTGAGATGTTAATACTTGGTGTTTCTATTTCAAGAGATACCTTGTAAAATCTCATCTAACAAATGCGCAGGGATTGAATGTGTTCATAACTGGTGGAGTGATCTTCACATCAGCGTTGGTGTTGGCTTTCGCATACACATCGACACAAGAAGACCGTGGCATGAAAGCTACCCTCTTTGTTATCACTATCCCAGCTCAATGGATGCCATATGCCATGCTTCTCATGACCTTTGTGATGGCAGGTCCTGCTCAAGCCAAGGTTCAGGCTACTGGACTCGTTGCCGCACATCTCCATGATTTCTTGACGAGAATTTGGCCTACATTTGGTGGCGGGAGAAATCTTCTTCCAACACCAGGATTCATTAAAAGAGCTTTTCAAACGACACAGACCACCGTCACTGATAGAAGTTTTGGTACCGCTTTCACACCAGCACAACGATCCGCAAATACTGGCTCGACTACCGGTTCCGGCAGTGTCTTGCCTGAATCATGGAAAAGCCGTGGTTCAGGACATAGATTAGGAGGAGATTGATTGAATTAAAGTTGATCGTATTGTACAGTAGATAGCTTTATGCGTTGGTGTTAGGTGTCTTCTTTACATTGAAATGATAACAATATTCCCGGGTGCCATTATATATACTTCTTTACTTCAAGTCTTCTATGCCCCTCCTATGTGATTTGATACGTATGAACATACCTCGGAGCATTCTCTCATGGACTCAAGTTCAGATAGTCATCATATCGGACCTGATCTCAATCATGTTGGTGTGTCCAGCGAAAGTCATTCAGCACTCTTACTTTACATTCACTCGCAATTTTCACCATCAATATTTACTCACATAATTCCTCGACTGCCAATGTTTTTGTCGTGCATCGCAAGTGACCATATATCACTGTCATCATCACAAATTGAAGGCTGCAATCTCTATCCCCCAGTCTTCCTTAACATTCTTACGTATTTTGGGATTTATCTTCATGCCATTGAAAAATTCCTCGAGTTGGGATCTATCTGGTGGTTACGATTTATGATCCTGCAAAGTTTAGGAAAGTGCATGGCAATACGCTATATGGGGTTCTCTAATGCTATTGTTGGGAGAGGGTTATATAGTGAGTAAGAGGGGAAAGGGAGGAGGGAGGGGAAAGAGAGGAGGGAGGGGGTAGGGGGGTGAATGGGGAAGGGAGAACTTGGAAGGAGGGAGATTATAGTGAATAATCGGTGGGATACCGTAAACACCTAGTAAGGTTAGGCCCGAAACAAAAGTTTGGAGGGTATTTAAAAACTATATTTTTGGCGGGATTAAAAACGATATGCGCGCGGTAGGTTGTTGGTCAAAGTTCAGGGGGGTGGGAATGAAAGGTCGGGGGAGAAGTAATCTGCGGAGTCTATTTACTAGGTAGGTATGCGATGGAGTTTTAGGGGGGTGCGAAGTTGGTTTGAGTGTGGTGGAGTTTTGGCTGGTGATGGGTGAGAGGTGAGTAAGTGGCAGTGGTGTGATGAATGGCGGTGGTAGGGGGTGGAGGTGGAGGTGGAGGTGGGAGTTTTTTGTTGTTGTTGATTTGGGTGCCGCCGCAGTTTTCAATTCGGTGACAGCTGAGGCCATACAGTATACCAGCATGTTGATGATGCGGGATTTCTCTGGCGCGAGAATCTTTCTTTCGGCATTCTTATTTTCGATGTTCCTCTTTGTAGTGAACTGTTTCCACATTTCACAAACATTTTTCAATGTTTACAACTATCTTTCAATGCTTTTATATCATTAGTACTATCAATAAGTGAATGTGTTAGTTTACCTATTATGCGAAAACGATACCGAACTTGCACCTTGTTCTTTTTCACCTCCAGGATTAACTTCTTTCAATGCCTCACTAAAGTTCTCCTCTCAACTCCTCACACCCTTCATTCTTTCTTCCTCCCCACCGAAGACTTTTTGAGCTTTCTGAATGACTTTCGTATGGTGCTGCAACCTGCTCGTGCTAGTGATTGGGATATAAACATATTTTAAATGTGAATTTACTTTTACTTCGGTGCTCAAGACGTTCTGAATAACGCGGTAGTTTGGGAATGGTAGTGCATACAGAAATACAAGTGATGGGACTGGAGTGTCGGCTCCATTTCCAACTTTGATGCTGTGGGTTTGTATACTTGGAGTGGGGAATTGGATATGGGGATTTGGTTGAGTTACTATGTGCTATGTTGGTGAGGTTGTAGTCACGCATCTTGATTCTAAGTGCTGGAGTGTGAAGTACGGATGAGTTTGATATCGAGATCGAAATTGGGGTTGGCTGTATAAATATGTAGGTCTTGGAAGTTCTATATCAAGCTATAGCGGCTAGCATGGGAATTTTCAAAGATTATAGGAGATCCTTGAGTGTCATTGCATGGCCGACTACTCTAATCGCATATAACCCTGGTTTCAGGGCTCGTGTTGATATCTGGGGAAGATACTCCGGGTTTTCATGATCTGATCATCTGAAATCACACTATGACTCAATGTTAGTCTACTGAGGATTAAAGACAACGTGAATTCTCGCAGCGATAGCAACAGGAACTTGTGGCGACAATGACATAGTCAGATAGCTCTAACAACTTCCATATCTTTGAGTTTACGAACTCCGGATTTTATATCGAGGAATGTATGGAGAGTAGAGAGATCGCCCGTCTTTCATCAGCTTTGTCTTTAGATCTTTGAATCTCTACCATCAAGATCTCGTTCCCAAAGTTAGGAATATATAGGAAGTGGATCCAGGAGTCCAGATAGCAAACTCTCAGCTAGCAAATTAAGTGAATCATACAAGGGGGCACTGTAAATGGCAATGCTGCTAGGTCTGAGTATAGTGGGTTTCATATACGGAATTCGAACTGGGGGGTATATAAAGGACGACAATTAGGTTTCTTCTGTTCATACTACTCAGTATAAAAGCAGGAATCACCTCCAAGTGAAGTCAAGGAACGTGGTAAATGTAGTGTATAGATTGAAACTGCATTGGCTGGTTGTATGTTAGATGTTGATAGGAAGGTTCCTTGGGTTGATTTTTTATCTTTACTAGCAATCCGATATGTATGTGTGAGTTTGTATTGAGAATGGTGATGTGAAAGAACGGACGATAATAGTGATTGATTGTTGTCACTGGCAGTAAGTATATTTGAAGGGATCAGAAGATAATATGCAGGACCCTTATATGCGCGCCAGGGCAAGACTCCACGAAATCATGTATCGTCTTGCTGTATATACCTTGTGTCCTTGGAGGCAGGCATGTTGAAACTTGAATTTTAGTTGTGGGCATTGCATTATGGAATCTGTTGAGCCGCCTTCGAGATACCTTTATATCCAGCCTGTGACCCACTTACTTTTTCACGGGATTTTAGGAAGGAAATCAGTGTAATCTTCAAACATCCATCATCATGATTCTTTCCCCGCAGTGATTTTCGGGCAATTTTGGAAGAACGGCTATATAAGACTTCTCCTCACATGCCTTTCTAATAACGTCTCTTTTTAAAAAAATGCGAAACCAGACACAAAGGAAATGTCTCAAATGCCGAGAGCTGCAACTGGCAAAATCCGTGGAAGGACTTTTAGAGTATCCAGTTCTACCATTTTGCTGCATACTTCCCAGACTAGTGACGAGAGCCAAGGAACGTGATTTTTGAATCGAGAGTTTTGATGAGTAGATAGATTTTAAGATAGCGAAAAGATGATCTTGAGAAAATGGCAGCAGTTACTGCAGTTGATAACAAAGAAAAAAGAGGTCAATCTCGTAACTCAAGTAATAGTATTCTGGGTATGGGATTACGGAATGAAAAGACGTATTTTCACCAACTCTCAGAAATCAAGGGTTCAGTCCTAATCTCGCAGGTATGCAGCTGCTTTAATTTGTACTGTAGACCCCCTAAACCGTCTCGGAGAAGACTTTTATAGTCCACCCTGACTGAGTGCTTGCTATATTACCTAAAAGTCACTCCATGCACTACAACTATAGCGTATAATAATGCAAGCATATTCGTAGTTTCCACTGAGCGATATACACGTCGTCTTGAATAGAAGGCTATATAAGTCTCCCTTCACATGATATTTTAATCCCTATATCATTTTAACGTGAGCGACACTGCGATGAATCAGAAGATTGTTGCCAAAAGGCATATCTCGGGCATCTGGTAATTATATGTTACTTTATCTTCTCTAACAAATTATTATAACAGACAGTAAATGGAATCTGGATCTCGTTCTGGGCTGATAAAATGGATATCACATGAATCTGGCAATAGCAGATATAATGTTGAGGGAATGGCAACCACTGCTTTAGCTGATGACAGTAAGACAGAAAGCTGTATTCATCATGGACGTAAGCGCATGAATCATGGGATTATGAATCAAACTGTTTATGCATACCAAACCCAAGAAGCAAGGATTTGAGCCTTTTCGTGGACACCATAGTTCCTTAGATTTGGTTGCCATATTGCTTGAATTGCCTGATTGATTTTGAAATGCTGTCTATGGCAATGCTTATTATACCCAGCCCAACAGGTTTCTCGAAAATCCCATCATTTCGCAAAACTAACTATCGCACGTTAATCATACAGTGGCGCTGTGGGTCCTTGGCCTTAGAAAGTCATAGAAAAAATTCAAGTGAGGAGCTTATAAAATCCAAGTCCTCCGAGAAGAAATCGAGCATCTCCCACAGAATATCCGAGCCGTAGTTTCAGGCGAGGCAGTCCTGGCAAAGCGGCAGTATCAACAACGGAGAATGTTGGTCAAACTGATGAAACGGGCCGTGCTGATGGGCATGCGGATTTGGCGACAGTGAGAGAGATGATGTGGGTTAAAATGATAACAGCGATGTGTTATATGGCTAACAGCAAATGATACATGGCCAATCTGTAAAAAAATTCACCAGAGCAAGACAACAACCGGAAGGCATGTAATTCTCGAATCCCACGTATATCTGATCTTCTCCGAGTTCTTTTTCCAAAGCCTGTGTCCTTATCTTCGAAGACACTTGCTCCTGATACTGTCCAGATTTTATTCAAGTAGAGCCTTTTATAGCCTTGGGAGACCGAAATTCTGTAAAGACGCTAAGAAAACAAGCCAGCCCATAGCCTATTTGTTTGTAATAGATATACATTGGAAGGACTTTGAAACTATACAGTGGTGAATAAGCCTTTGGTCCTAAATTTTGAGGTATATAATAAACCAGTCAGGTCTGCTATGAGGCCAGTCAAATTCATAGAGTAATTTCTTAGGGTAAGTCAAGTTGCCCTCGTCTGACCATCTTGAGGTTACACAGTGTACTCAAATCTATCTTCCTAGGTTGAAAGTTGAAGAGATATGGGACTTTGATGGAGCGGGGGTAATTTGATGTAATGAGATGTAAAAATGGCAGCGAGAATGGAAAAAGACAATCATATCTTCGGTTTTTGTAGATGAATGTCAGATGATCACAGTGATGATAACAACGATTATAATGATGAAAATGCAATCAATCTTACCTTTAACACACATACCAGATATGTAAGCGAAAAAAGGAGAGCGATTGTTCGGTGGTTTCGCAAACGAGTATGAGCGGACTCAGTTTGGATACCACTTAGGCCCCATTTGCTCGTAGCTTTCAAGTGAGCATGCCGTTCGCAAATGTTCACCCAGTCAGTTATATAGGCAAATTCGAAATCCGGAATTACACTAGCTTGTTTGGTCGTAGACCTTTTCGGGATGAGTGAATGTGAATATATTCCTATATTCAAATTCACTTGAATTTTCGATAGCTTCCTCTTTTCAAGCGCTTTCAGTTGATAGTTTTTCCTTTGCAGAAAGCATCTAATGCTCTGAGTACACTCCCCC